>JAWPHD010007954.1:0-121414 GCA_037043455.1 Cyrtodaria siliqua
ACTCCTCACAAACCTATTACGGGCGTGAATAATGGATCACCATTAATCTGGTGATTGAAATTAAAATTAAATAAATAAATATCTACATTATTGCTTACTAGTCTTTCTGAAGAGTAGGGTCGTTTCCAACTCCTTCCAAACAAGGGAACACTGGCGGAAAACTCAGTGAAACCAAACCTCTGCTCTAGTCCAAATATCAGTGACGAGTATCCCATGACAGCCGAATCGAAGCCCTTATTCGGTGCCAAGTTCTGAAGCACTTTCTCCTGCGTGAATACTGCACAGCTCTACATAAACTCTCCATGTGTTCTTGTCATCTGTTAAATATAACGTTCATTTTATCTTAGTGTTGTCACGTCATAACAAATAAATGGCCCAACAAATTCATTAGTGTTAGTCGATTTATAAAAGATGCAGCGACGAGGGTCAATGAATTTGGTACAAAAACGTTAATTTAGCAGTCCGCCATATATAGTATATTGTATCTCCGTTTTTTCTACATACACATCCATTTGAGTAAATAACTTCGCGGTTTTTGAGACTTTATGAAGTTAAATGTGAGACAATGGATAAAGCAAAAACGTGCATGAAGAAGCTGAGAGTTTTCCAAAACATCTGGTATAAACACAAAAAAACTAGCGCGCAAAGACAGAACGTCTGCAGCGCGCTAGACGTAACATAAGTTAACGATATTTTCCCATAAAATATTTTCCGTTGTTTCCTACGTGAAATGCAGAAACGCCCGCTGACGAGGACCAAGAGGTAGAAAGTGCTACAAACACATGTAACAGAGTGTTCATTATAATTTTAATACGGCATTTTATATATTACAACTGGCAGATAAAGTATAACATGTGGAATTCGGATTGTATCCACACTATGAGTCATATTAAAATAGAAGAGAATATGGCCAGATATGAAATTTATAATCAAATCATATCCGTGTGTGTGTGTGTGTGGTGTGTGTGTTGTGTGTGTGTGTGTGTGAAAGGACATTTCACACTCGACTTGAGCAACAATTCACTGAATATATAGTTGTTGTCTTTTTATGTGAAAGCGTATGTAGTAAGACCCACGGTTGTCAACAGAAAAGGCACCCGAACGACAGGTAAACCTACATTATACAAACACTGAAGGTCATAAAGATGATGTATCAGTTTTAAGAAGAATATTTATTCACATCGAGGAAGGAAAGCTATTGGCTCAAACTTTTGAAATATGCATCGTAGTATCTAGGTATTCTGGAGGCAGAGTTATTTAAATTCAGTAGTTACCATAAGCATATTCTCGCTACGCAGTACGTTGACCCCAGTGCGCCTTCGGCCTTATGGACTGAATCTAAAATGTTCCATACGATAGTCAACATAATACTTCCCGGCATTTACTTTCCTGGAAAACTGGAGTATACCATATATCAACTGAATGTCTTAATGTTCTGTATATTAAATAACTTAAAATATATGTTTTAGTTCCTAGCGCGGCGTAAAACAACATAATGACTTCGTGTTAACTCTAGATAGATGAGGGTTACCATTTGCACAACGCATGTCCTTTGCATTTCAAAAGTAGCAACACTCCGATTGTTCGAGTTTTATCAAACACTTCAGACATCGCCTCATGATACATAGGCACATATGAATGCTCTCACAAAGTCAAATTGTAAGCATTTATATGTCTTACTCAGTAATGGTATGGACATAATCTTAAGGCGAAATATGCCCACTCTGTAACCAGAAATGATAAAAGTATCACATGTCTTTGGATGAGTGTTTAGATACTATTAGTGTGTTCTTACCCACAGTACTTTTTATCCATTTGACGCATGCATGGCATTTGTTTAAAGACTTCATACTTTTGCATTCTTTCGTTTGCACTTTCAATAGTCTCGGCACAGGAGAAATCATGTTTGTGTCAATATCGCAATAATCCTTCAACCTAAGGCCAGTACTCTCTTGCTGTGTAATATAAACGAGCTGGTATGTATTGAGAGCATTCAGGGTGGAACATAATTGTATCACATACCCATGTGATATTTCCGATCTATAAAAAAGACACAATTTGACAATTAGCAGTTCATACAATACTACTACTAAGCTAATTTGACAGCTATATGGACGCTACTTCTTAAATAACACCCGTTTCAACAAGAATTCTTCACGGGACTTTAGTATTAAACAAATTCCTAAATAAGATAATTCTATAACTTAAATATTTCTAAGACAGCTTACATGTTTATCCAATAGTAAGAAGCAAACGTGAGCATGTATTTTCTACTTAAATAGGCGATAAATATGTCCACATAATTCGGTTTTTAGTAGTCAATGGAAGGGTAAACATCGAGATCTGTGTCAACCATCTTTGTTTCTAGGGGAAATTTTCTGTAGGACCAACTAACTAAATAGGAATATGTTTTGGCAGTAGGTACCGTAGAGAATAAATCAGCTTAATGTGGACACATATTATAAACATAACCTATCTATTTAACATCGCATATTACTCAAAACCTATTTGTAATGAACTCCTGAACCTAAACAATGTGAAGATGCAGCATATGGAAATGTACACTTTGTTAGTAAGACAGTAACTGTCGTCAGTATTGACAAATATTTTTTTATGAGATTTACCAAACTAATGTAAGGATGCTTCATCTCGTGCGTGTATACTTAGTATAGAAACATGGTCATAACGATATGCCTATTTTGAACTCGTATTGTGTCGTATTCATGTAAAGTTCAATAAGATTGACAAAAATAAAATGGGTTTAAAATAAAAACAGATTGTTCAGAATGTAAAATTATTTATAATCGGCTTTTAGTGGTTGACCCATTTACAGTTCGCCACTATGCTTTCCTTTTTGATTGTGCAAATGAGCGGACATATTGTGGACTCTATGATGACGTCTACCTAAATCCTTATGGACGGTAAGCGTTTGATGTTTGTCTATAATATTGTTCTTGTCGTACCCTTAACGGTTTGTTCTCATGTTGCTCTGGCTGTTTGCCAAGTCGTACTAACTTTGTGGCTATTCTCTAGGCTTTTTTTTTATATATTTTATACTATACATGATCATTGATGTGTTTTTACTTATATTGCCTATTAACGCTGCATTGTTTGTTAGGGATTATAACCTGACGAGGATATCTTTATTTACACTGTCCCGTTTACTGGGATGTCAATAGGTTAGAGTGAGGGTTTGGTGAACCTTAGAACCTGGTTTAACCAACACCCCCCCCCCCAACCCACAACACCCCGCTCCCACAGCGGCCCCTTTGTGCCACTGACCGTTCCAAGGCGGTAGCCCTATTGTCTACCCTTGTGTGTTTGTGATACATTATTTTGCCTTTTATTTATCTTTATGTAATAGATGTTCTTTGTTTGTTTGTGTGTTTGTGGTGGTTGACTGTCGTCCTTGAATGCTACTTTCCTGTCTCGAATTGTTTATCTACTTTTTCCGTTTATTGAGAGTCACATATATGTGAATATTTCTTACGACAATCGCAAATTATCAAAACAGATCAGTTACACATCAAAATAAATATGTATTCACATATACACTCGTATAAAGAAAATTCATTAAAAACAATAGTATGTGTGGTAGGACTACCTAAATTTTAAATATAAACATTTCAGTCAGGCTTGAAGTTCCCATTGTATTAGGTTCTAATAGTTTAGTAATAATTGTAGTATGTTCTTATAATAGTTAAAATATTATATTAAAATATTACAACTGATGTTTCTAGATATAGTTGATATAGAACACGAAAATGGTAGTTATAGTGCATCTCAAGGATAAGTATTCTTACCTGTTCAGCAACTGCCTTTATTTCGTTGAATCGCCTGAAATGCCATACAGGTCTGATAAAGCCAAATAGATTTTGCTACTTTGTTTGCTCTCTCCAAGTTTTCAAAGTTGCCTAGAGCATTGCAAATTTGTGTCACTTCTTCTTGCTGAATACATAAATTGACAAGTTCTGTTTCCATTTTGTCTCTTTCTACTGCTTTGCCAAAGTGTTGATTTATGTCGTCTATAGTAATCTCTTTGCTTCTGATGCTTTGTATCAATCTGTCCCATTTCGGTTCAACAAGTGTATACATAGTACACGCATATTCTTCAAACGTAGATATTGAACCCTGTGCCTGAAAGTGTACTTTTCCAATACTACACCACATGTCATTGAATACCCAGGCACTCTGCCCGCTAACGATGAAGGCTATTACTGTTTCCATCTTTGTTGATAATTTATAGTAGCTCACATATACTGTTTCATCTGTTGATGAACAGTTGCAAACATCTGAAAATGTTAGACCGTTGTCCCTATTTTTGTATTGATGTAGAAGGTCTTCGATGTGCTTCGTTTCAACTGAAGAAAGAACGTATTTAAAATTATTTCATTCATGTGTATTTAGTTAAAACGTATATAAGCCAGAAAATAAACGTTTAGGTAAAAGCAATACAAGAAAAGTGACAACAATTGTTGAAATTCCTATCGTAAGAGCATCTTTTAATATGCTTCAACTGATATTTATGACAAAGCTCCTGCTCTTTTGGAAGTCAAATTATTTGTATAGAACAGTGGATTTAATGGTGTTGCTTTAAAGTAGAATATCGCTTAAGCCGGTGCTAGGAGGCGTGAGAGGTGTTGCATCTTACCTCTCATGAACAGACTCAATAAAACATAGTCTGCTGCTTTTCTCTCTTGTTTGTGTTTGTTGCTTCCAAGGGATCACCATTTCAGTATTTATTGACATCCATACTAGCGTTTGTTTAGTGCTGTGTAGCGGCCGTAAAAACTCGCCCCGACTACAAATCAGTAGTGTTATTATTACTGGTCCTTTGGAATCCTCAAGCCCCTTTTGTGTTGCTTTAAAGTAGAATTTCGCTTAAGCCGGTGCTAGGAGGCGTAAGAGGTGGTGCATCTTATAATAATCTCTCATAAACAGACTCAATAAAACCGAGTCTGCTGCTTTTCTCTCTTGTTTGTGTTTGTTGCTTCCATGGGATCACCTTTTCCGTATTTATTGCAATGGACATGAGTTTGGCATCCCATTAGTTAGTGTGTAATGCTTAAAAGAGGACAATGTAAGCATGTGTTACAAAAATAATATATTAATGTTAAATATGATGTTAGTAGGAACAAATTCAAGTCCTTGTTCATTCTTCAACCTCTATGGTCATCTCCATAGAAAAATTATAATAAAGGGTATACTTTATTAAGGATGTTTATGTACTGAATATGTGAGATAAATTCTTAAACAAAGCTTTTCATGGATTTAAGGTACATCGCCTGCACTGTCCCGTTTATTGGGGTGACAATAGGGTAAGAGTGAGGTTTGGTGTACGCTAGAACTTGGTTTAAACCCCCAGCGGCTTTTTTGCCACTGATCGTTCCAAGGCGGTAGCCCTTTTGTCAATCCTTCTGTGTTTGTGATGTCTTATCTTGCATTTTATTCATCTTTAAAGTCGTTTTTTCTTTTTGTGTGTGGTTGTGGTTGATTGTCGTCATTGAATGCTATTTCCTATTCGATTTTTATATCTCCTTTTAGTGTAACAATGATTTCAACACTACTTTGAAGTAACATGTAGGCATAGATGACGTAATCAAAAGGAAGGTCAATACAATATCAGGAATTCATAGAACAGCAAGATACAAAATCTCAATAAAGGGGAATATATAAAACAAGAGGCCTATCTACGGACGGGATGAGAGAAAACCAACGTAATTCGGGAACGGAATACCTTCCCATATCACTCGTTTGTCGGGGATACAAACATGAGACTCAAGGGGCGGGTCCATTTTTACTCCGGAGACATCATTTAACCAAACTAGTTTACTAATAATGTCTTAAATACCAACTGTCAAAAGTGTTCAGTGGATTTTGAGACGATTACTTTTGTTTTCTCTAATATTGTCTGTTAATACACACGGGGCTCACAAGAATGGGAAATCTCCCCCACTCCTGGCACTACCGTTTAACAATTTCAAATTCTAGGATATAACAATCATTTCTGTAAAAACAACTGCCAACATGGTTCTTGAAAAAATAAGTTGACATTTTTCTGTGCATAGTTTCATATATCTCTGTATATTAAAATAAGATCACCGGGTTTGCGCTTTCTTTCGCCTTGGGGATATTTAATTACCATAAAATAGAAATATATTTATCTTTTCCTTGGTACCTTAGAAACTCTTCATAACATTTTCAAACCAAGATTTATAACTAGCAAGTCAACTGATCTTAATGTTATTCCCACGTGTATGATTAATCAGGAAATCTTTGACGGAAACAAGTTATACAAAACCGATATATTTCAACAAAACGGTGTACAAAGTCATAAATTATCCTGGCTATAAAAGGCCGATGTCAATATTCGGGTTCAATGCTAAACTTACCTTGGTTAGGGGATTCTCACCTTTTTAATAAGAAAGATCAATAACTATTGTTTTATTCATATCCAGCAGAGGGATTAACAGAGAAATACTTTGCATATAACAACATACAATTGTCATCGATCAACCAGAAATGTTGCATTTCACATATGTTTTAAATCAGAAAACTAGTTGCCCAATATTTTCTTTTAGAATACACAGTATTTGTGTATATACATATTACAGCAGCTATATTGGATGTCGGACCAAATCGACAAAAACAACTGGATGGAAATTACCAAGTGAGCTTTGCAAAACAAGTCTTTATTTCTAATTATAACGTCTACAAATATCTCCAAACGTTTAACTTCTTGTCCTACTGCAAATAAACACCACGTAAAACAGAAGTGTGTTAGCGCTTATGATTACTCTGTGATTAATTTGTTTCGGTTAATAAGAATTCAAAAGAACTCTTCATAATATGTGTAATAAACGTCAAGTTTCATCTGTAAATACTAATGTGGAATTCCACACTATATATAACCTTACCGCACAACCTTATCGAATGCAAGCTTATTGGTCTTATTCAAACAACTGTGGCTAGTGAACAAACTACGTTTTTGGTCTGTAACAATATTAAAGCGTGTTTATGTTTGTGATGTCATACCTTTTATTTATTTTTGTAATTATTGCATGTTTCTCTGACAAAATTCCATATCCACTTTTAGTACTAACGTCAATTGAACAATACACTATGTGGACTTGCCAAGAAGCATTTTTTTTCCTATTAGATAATATATTCGTCAGGTATGGAACTACCGTTTATAGACAAAACAACTAGTATCCTAAAGAACTTCAACTCAACAAAGCGAATATTTTGGATACTGTCGCTTCTTTTCTCGATTTATATTTCTTAACTGAAAACGGAGAAATAATAAGCAATAGCTATGGACAAGAGAAATGATTTCAACCTTGACAATTGGTAAATATCCCCTTCCCCACGCCCACCCCACCCCCCGCCTCCGCCAACTTTAGACGGGGATGTTCCCTGAGCAATTTCTTATGGAGCTTCTCGATTTAATATTCGTAACCTTTGTATAACTAAAAAGGTACTTGACCTAGGCTACATATACCATAAACTACGAAAAATCTTTACATATTTTTATTATCGTAACCCTGATCTACTTAAACAATATAAAAGTAATTTTCTGCGGCAAAAACTATCACAACCTGACTTATATGGAAACGTTAATTACAAATTATTGATCCCTGGCCATGATCATTTCAATACAATCTTGTTCAAACTTGTTTAAAGTTTTGTCTCTATCCCTTTGCTCTACAAGTGTAGTGATTGACCCATTATCAGTTCACCACTATGCTTTCTGTTTGAGTGTGCGAGGCCGGATATATTGTGGATCTTATGATGACATTCTACCTTGTGGTTTATTATCGTGTGGCTCTGGCTTCTTTGCCAAGTCAAGTTTAAGTACTTGTTTTGTGGGTTTCTATTTGGTTTGGGTTGAATAGTTTGTGGGAGGATAAAGCCTGGCGGTGATTTCTTTATTTATACTGTCCCGTTTTGTTCGGATGACAATAGGGTAAGAGTGAGGTTTGGTGCATCCTATAACTTGGTTTAAACCCCCAGCGGCCTTTTTTCCTGACCGTTAAAAAGTGGTACCCTATTGCCAACCCATTTTAAGTTGTGGTATCACATATTTCGCTTCTGTTTTCCCTTGTAACTGTCGATTGTTTTGTATGCATGTTTTTATTTAGTTGGCTGTGTTCTGTGACAGATCCGCTGACAGTCGGTTAAAGAACATTTAATTTAATCAATGCATCGAATATTCATAACAAAATATTGTAATTACCTTTTTTTGGACGCATATCTCTGTTGATCTCGTTGGCCATCTTAAGCAGTATTTCTACTGCTTTTGTTTGTCTTTCCAGTTGAGTTAATTCCTTAGAACGTCGTATAAACAGGGCTGTAGCCGAAAGTTGTGCTTCCTCCGAATTTGCAGCTGTTTTACAAAATGCGTCTTGTCTTGAAAGCAGATAACTAAATCCCTGTATAGTCATGCTACCATCTTTCAGTGACAACATCTGCTCAGAAAGTATCGTCTTTAACTTTTGTAAGCGCTTTATGCAGCTGTCATTAAACGCTTCACCCATGGTTTCTTAAAAAAAGATATACATTATATAAAAGGTATTCCTGGAAATAGATAAGTTTGATTTTAGTACGGTATATTGACCTGACATATGCCGAACCCTATAATGACGTCTACCTCAATCCTGAACGGGATGGTAACGTTTAATGTTTGTCTTCAATATTGTCTGATTGTGCCATTGACGCTATCTTGTCGCTCTGGCCTTTACTACGTGCTTGATTTTGTCTTTTTGGCGTTTGTGTTAATCAATAGTGTTATATTTTCATCACACAGGGTTGTATGACATTCATTGATCCAGGTGAGAGTGAGGTTTGGTGCACCTTAGAACCTGGTTTGAACCCCTAGCGGCCTTTTTTGCCACTGACTGTTCTAAGGCGGTAGTTCAATTGTCAACCCTTTTGTGATATTTTTCCTGTTCGATTTCTACTTATACGCATACGTAGATAATCACTATTTCACAGAACGGTATTACTCTCCAAAAATGTACTGCATGCTTGGTTGGGACCTTTTACAGTTCGCCACTACGCTTTCCTTTTTAATTGTACGATGACCGGACAGGCTGTGAACCCTATGATGACGCCTACCTAAAGCCCATTAGGACGGTGGCGTTTGATGTTTGTCCACGGTCTTGTCTTGTCGTGCCCTCAATGGTTTATTCTCTTGTTGCTCAGGTTTCTGCCAAGTCATCGAGTACCTTCATTGTGGCTTTCTAGGCTGCATTTTTTGTATTTATATATACACGAGCATCTAGGTGTTTTACTTATATTGCCTTTTAACGCTGCCTTGTTGGTTAGAGAATATTTCATAGCGGGGATTTCTTTATTTACACTGTCCCGTTTAATTGGGAGGTCAATAGGGTAAGTGTGATGTTTGGTGCACCCTAGAACCTGGTTTAAACCCCAGTGTCCTTTTTGGCCACTGACCGTTCCAAGGCGGAAGCCCTATTGTCAACTCTTTTGTGTTTGTGATGTCGTTTGCATTTTTTATTACTTTTGCCTTCTCCTTTGTCTGTTTGCGTGTTTGTTTTTGTGTTTTGTGGTTGACTTTCCTCCATTGAATTCTACTTTCCCTTTCCGATTTTTATATCTTTCTTTTTTTAGTAGCGGTTTTAAATATATGTTTCTCTCCGGAAATATCAAGAAATGTTCATATGATGTTTAAGAGTTACATTTTTTATTTATAATACTACAAAAAGGGTGACCATTCACCTTTAATGCCGCACAGGTTGTTAGAGAAATTAGCCTGTCGGGGATGCTTTTATTTACACTCTCCGGTTTCCTTTGGATTACATTAGGGTAAGAGTGAGGTTTCGTATACCTGATAACCTGGTTTACATCCCCCGCGCCCTTTCGACGTTCAAAGCAGTGACTGTTTAATTCAGTAACATGTTTATGTATTCTGTGTTCAAACTGGTATCTGTATGAGTATGTCCATTTTTTCTAATAATGTTTCTGCATACGGACACGTATACTTATTTATTACATAGCTTCCCGTGTTAGCCGTGTCGAACACACATGTTCGATTCTATTGTATCTACATGTGTGTAATATACCCTGTTACGTTTTTATTTTGATTGGTTGAGCATAAAATGCTTTAAATCTGTAAAACGAGGCACATTTTGTTATCTGAGTCTATTTGATTCATTTTAAACTAATCTGGATCTAAGCAAGTCATAGTCTTATTATTTTCCAAAGCCTCATACAAAATACACTTAACAAAATTCCCAACGCTACAGGTACTTATTTTATGATAACTAACTATTTTTATTTCTAATATGTTACATACATATAAAGCTTGTTGAGTCGGACATACATACAAAATACATTTGTTTATTATCGCAACTCTCATCTAAATTCCAAATATAAAATAAATTTTGACTCTCTGAGGGGGGTAATTTATTATAGACATTATACGTTTTAGATATACATTTATAGCAGAATAAATCCCGGTCAATATATGTTGTAGATAAATGACATTATTTATTATTGTCTGCAGTGGTCTATCATCTCGTAATATGTATTTTTTCTAATATTATTATGGAAAACAAAATTTAAAACATTTAAAGCATTTTGGGTAACACAAGGCCATGAAACATAGCTTACGGCCTCCACCTAATTGTAGGATCGTGAACTCTTGTATGCGGGTGCTCGACCATGCCCCCACCACCCAAATATTTTGATTATGTCAGATGCAAATGGGGTCAGGCATCAATTTCTAATTGATATCCATAATTTTATATGTAAAATATATCTATATTTAACTGTTCAACGTATTGTTTAAAGTGCGGCTCGGGCAACTGAGACTTTGAAATAGTTTGTTTTCAATTCGAATATTAACCTACCATGCATGAAAGCACCCTTTTAAAATTAATTCGGGACATAAACTAGAATGAACATGCGATAAACGTCATTATGTGTCAGAAAATACCATACTAACTGGCAAATCACACCAAGTTATGGTTTGTATTTTCCCAGAGTTGTAAATAAACAATATAAAATGTTCCGTTTTGAGCATTTTATTAAATGGAGAAACACATCTGGATTATATTTATAAAATTTTAATTCGATTTTCTACAATTAAATTACGTATATCATGTAGCTAAGAATGGGGTAAATATCAGTAATATCCATAACTATTCATCAGTATTATATCGGCATAGCCACTGACTGGTATCCGTGATAGTATTATTTTAAAAATTAACTGTAGAAGGATAGCCAAATTGTTTTACCACGGCCTGTTTGAAATCCAGAATAAACATTATATGTGGGCGTGCAACCTTAATACTTTGCACAGCTGATTCTAAAATATCGATGTGTCAAGGCTTAATTTGAAACAAAACTAAAATCATCAAATAGATACAATAAGTATACACGTGAATGTCTCCATTTTCATTAAAAT
This sequence comes from Cyrtodaria siliqua, assembly GCA_037043455.1. NCBI lineage: Eukaryota > Metazoa > Mollusca > Bivalvia > Adapedonta > Hiatellidae > Cyrtodaria > Cyrtodaria siliqua. The sequence continues at coordinate 11,432 of JAWPHD010007954.1, forward strand.
ATTAAACTTTGCATTTTGGAACGCGATAAAAATCTTAAAAAATGTAATAATCCTGATAAAAAACACACACAATGATATTCGTAATTTAAATGCATCCAGAATATAAATCGATAACATTTCTTACCCACTCAACAACCGACAGGAAATCTACAAACTGTCATTGATGTAAGCGGACAGTCATCGAGATTTCCGGTTGTACGATGTGAATATGAACAGCATGGGTTCAATATTTGCAAGGTTCCTTTCTTTATATGTGAGGAGTCATAGTTTTATATGCTTTTACAAAAACAGTCGATTTTCTATAGCACGAATTATGACCGCGTAGTCACTATTATAAGAAGTGGTATGACCGTATGGTCACTACTTTATATCAGTCGAGAGAAAAGACAGAGAGAGGTGTGGGGTGGGTAGGTAGTGTGGTGGTGGTGGGTTAATTTTTTGTGGGGAGGGGGTATAGGTGTAAGAATAAATGAACAAAACAACACATGAATATGTAAACAAAAATACTCGGGGTGAGGGTGGGCGTGGGGGTGAGGGTTCTAGGTAAAGAGATGGTGGTGCTGGAGGCTGTCGGGGGGAGGTATAAATGTAAGAATAAATAAACCAAAACAACACAGAAATATGTATAAAAATGGTCGGGTTTTGGGTGGGATGAGGCGGAGGGTGGAGTGTGGTGGTGAGGGAGCCATGCCCCAATATGATGAACCAATAATAAGAAGAGTCAAACATAATTATCAGTTACAACAGTTTGAATGTTTACCTAAACCAAAATTACTGCACATTGCATAGGCGTCTGAATGTGATACCATGTCTGATTTTTATTTTAAATCACATTGATATTAAATTATGACCGATTTATTGCATTTAAGTGTGCCGACTTTGTCATGAATGAATATAACATGCTAGTTTTCGGTAATGACGTTGCGAATATGCTTATCACTTATACTCAAGCTTGTTAGCATCATGAATACAAACAAAATATCACCTGATGTTTAAATACTACAGCTCAACACGTCACATATCGGTACCATAAATAGTAAGGCATGTTATGTTTTATTATTCGAACAAATCGTATTTTGATCTTTTAATTGGTATTTAAAGCTACAGACGCTATACATAAACTTGTACTAACTCATGAATATGAATGAGTCACGGGTGAAGTAGTTTTAATTCGACGAGCAACCAAAAAGTCAATAAGCCAGAATCGATGCGTAAAATATCACTTACGGCTTCTATTTACATATAGAATTACCCGCAACGGGATTTGAACCAGTAACGTTTAGTTTTTATTTGTGCTTGCTCATGTAGATATATAACCATTCGGTCACGGATATTTATTGGTACGTTGTATCATTTTTAACACTAAATAGATACTACGCAATAACTAGTGCAGACACACGCCCAAACTTATAAATCGCACATCAAAATATCGAGATAACGTTGTTTGGAAACGGAATCCTTGTTTTAATTTAACAACATATTTTATTACATAACGCATGGTTAATTTACATGTGCCACATAATGCACTATATACTGATACGTCTGAGGTGCGTTCAGATATATTGTTATTTTGTCTTATTATAAATGGTACTAAATATACCGTGTTTTCAAGAAGCCCGGTCCTGTAATTCGGTAAGTAGGACGGAAGTCTGTAACTAACTGTAAACTGACTAGAAACATCGTGTGTTCAAGTCTCGCAAATTATAATACAACCTGTACGATGTGCACTACTCGACGTCTATACAGTAAATGATGTCCTGCGTTAAATTTGATCGCTTAAATACCCGATTTCGCCATGAGCTGGTGAACATGAAGTTACAAAAGAAGACACGCCTACAAAGAAGAAAGAGATTTAAATACAAGGTCTGTAGCTTTAAAGGACTTTATTTCTCAATAAAGGGAGTACATCAGGCTTTTCAAAGGGGTCTAGGGGTCCGACTTAAAATTGACAAATAATGATATTTTCTGTTTTAAAGCGCCTAAACATAATAAATGATCCTAAAAATGACCCCTTAGTTACAAGGAAATTCATTCTGTACAGTAATACGTGCTATCCTAGGTTACTCACCAGGGTTAATTTCAGCATTTTATGCCCGATTCAGTCCTAGCTATATGGTGTATTTGAAGTTTAAACCTTAACAATATGGTTCGAACATCATATTTTGATGGATATAAGTGTTTTATCATGAATTGGAACATTTTTATAATTTAAGATATTTCTAGAAAAATCCTGATGTACTCCCTTTAAAGATAACGTCCATAGCAAACTAATACCAGGATGTTACTAAGCCATCAGCCGAAACTATAAAACGTATGCCTTTTTATTTCCTTTTTATTTCATTACTTCAAAGTATTCAACGTGAACAGAAATGATCAACCTAAGTCTTTTATCCCCTTCCGGACTTCCTCTGCATTTTTGGTATGCGTTTGCCTGTCTCACACTGGAAAATGACTGACCTATTTTCATGCATAGAAGGTTATCTGCGACCATATGATTGTTGTTTTTAAATCTAGGAATCAAGAAATGTCTTTGGGATGCAGGTCTGATGAATAGTGAGAGAGAAAAGTGTGTTTACACAGTGTACCAATGGCAACATCAGCCTGAACTTATATTGTGGAGATATATTCAGCAGCTGTTCTGTTGTTTAGCCATTGTACATATACGCGGTGTCTTTTGTGGTCTGTTGTCAAGAGTTGGGTATCCATCGTGCACATATGTGTAATAGTTTAATTCTCGTTTTATTCCTTACAAAAATTGTGTTGACATTTCATGGCTTGGTGACTTTAAACCATGAGCCAGACATTTTTTCGCTACCATCTCAGGTGTCAAATTCTTACTGGTACCATGTTATGGAGTACAGTGTAGAGAAAGAAAAATCCATGATAGAAGTGCCAACATGGTGGCTGTTTCCTGTTATAAGAGTTATAAGAGTTATCTCCCCCTTTTAAATAAAAACAAGGTTTATTCAAAAATTGTTTACTCTGAATCCTTAAGTGCTACACGTCTAATATATTACATGTAGTATAAGCTTATAGTCCTCTACATGATGACCCTGGGGTCATATTTGGCCACATTCCAGGGGTCACATATTTACATAGAGCTATATATAAACATCTTTAAAAAAAAAAAAAACAGTCTACTTGGAAAAAGTCAATTTTTGAGATTGTAGATGTCATATATTTGTTATTGTTCACTTGTAGCTTGTCTAGTGTTTGACTACATGATTTGTCGTCCTTGTTATGCAGCTCTCCACTCAGTAGATTATTACAGTAAATGGTTTCCTGGAAGCTGTCTTGTTGAATATATTACAATAGATACACGTATAAACGTTTATAATGCTAACCCCTCTTTATTTCCTCCGAGACCTGGAACTCAGTAGCACTAATTCATATACTCCAGTTCAATCTACTGAGGATGATGTTGTTTCCACACATATCACTGGGTGCACTACTTTCAAGGCTGGGGTAGACGAAAAGCAAAATAAACTGCCAACTATGTATTGGATTCCTAAATTACATAAAAATCCGTATAACGTGTGTGTGTGTGTGTGTGTGTGTAGTTCTAAGGTTTATAGTCCGTCCGCCAACGGATAACGCCCGCTTTATTTCAAATTATAGTGCCTGCACCACCACAAACATCTCCAAACTTTTGACTTCTTGTCTTACTGCCGTTAAGGATCACGTTAACCAATATTGTGCTAAAACTTATGAAAACTCTGTGATTCATTTATTTTGGTCTTTTAACAATTCAGGAGACGTTCTTGATAAAATTTGTAATAAACGTCGAGTTTCATCTATAAGTACTTATGACTTCTCTACACTGTAAACAACCACACCACATCACCTTATTAAAGGCAAGCTTATTGCTATTGTTCAAAAAACTTTCGCTAGAAAATAAAACTACATACTTATTTGGCTTGTAATAATATCAAAGTTTTTTTTTTACTAACGGAAGTTTGGACAATTACACTATGTGGACTTGCCAAGAAGCTTGTGAAGCACTCATTTTCCTATAATGTAATATTTTCGTCAGGTATGGAACTACCATTTATAGACAAATTGTTGGTTATCCCTATGGGTACGAACTGTGCACCTCGTGTCGCAGATTTGTTCTTGTATTGCCATGAAAGAGATTTCATGTTGAGTCTTTCATCCGATACTCAGGCAGATGTAATTGAAGCCTTTAATGACACCTCTCGGTATTTGTATGACATATTAAACATTGACAATCCTTTCTTTCTTACTATGGTTAATAATGTCTATCCTAAGAACCTTCAACTCAACAAAGCTAAACGTTTTGATACTGTTGCTTCTTTCCTTGATTTACATCTCTCTATTGACAATGGTGAAATAATTAGCAAATTCTATGACAAGAGGGATGATTTTAATTTTGATATTGTTAATATATTCCAGCCTTTTGGATATAACCGTATCATTGAAATGATATAAAGTTTCAGCATTTTAGATGTATGCATTTCAACGCCTTTCTTGAGCGCATACAACCTGTGGCCCAATGGATAGCACGGTGGACTTGAAATCCAGAAAAATGAGATATAGGGTCCTATAGAAATCACAGCGTCCGAACGCAATGGCATCGTAGGTCCGCACTGCACTGCACAAAATGACTTGATAATACAATGAAAGAGACAAAAAACAACAGAAAGGATGGTGAAGACAGGGTTACCGACTTGGACTGGTCAGTAGGCAATAAGGCCTACTGGTTAGCTTGAATCGATTTTATATGCGCACAATCCTCGCTATTATCCTGTCTTCAGCGCCCAAATAGACAAGACAGTGTAAACAAAACTACATCCCATCAAAAGGAATTCTATGACAATAAAGGCCACATCCAGAGAAACTAACTAAAGAAACACATACAAAATAATAAACATCTCCGGATGTATCCAGAATCGTACTGAACAACCATAGTAGTTGCAGCTAAAGAGAAAACCAATCTAGGGTACGACCAGAAAACCCGAGGGACGAAAGCTCATGGACCCACCTCCCTTAGTTGGGGTTTCAATAGGTGCAATCATAGAGTCCCAAGAGGTAATCCAGTCATCACACAAGTGAAATGTGAAGCGTAATGACTGACTGTAGAGGGGTCAATCACTAAACATGCAGTGCGCTGTAAATACAAATGGTTATATCCTTTTCTGACGAACTTCCTGAATAAATGTGTAAAGCGGTCAGAAAACCCGTCAGACCCCTTTAACTTTCGAAGTTTATAGACCACATCTCCATAAAATGAGATATACTCCAGTTCAATCTACTGAGGTTCAAGCCTCGCCGGCGCTACTGAGTTTCGCGACGGTGTGTTATTTGGCAAGACACTTTCTCTCGTGAAAACGTACGTCTGCTGGGGTCGTTAACGGGACGGTCCAGTGTATCGGAGTCTATCATTCAAATTAAAGAATTATAGTAATCTATTTGTTATTAAGATTATGGCAGGTTCCCGGATTCCTACGTATAGATCCCCTCTCTCTTGGGCGGGTCTTAATAACATATACTATGTTGATAATCCGTTAAACAACATCCAATTCATTCAAGGTAAGAAAGCACTCGTTATTTTCCCCATAGACACCAATGTTAAAGTGTCACATATCAATGATTTGCTGCAAACACAACTCACGTATGGATAATGCAGCAGTGTAATGTTCATATAGAAAACTAATTTTCCACTTGAAAAAACACCAGCAAAGGTGGGCTCACAAGACATGTAAGAAAGTTCTCGTTTGTTTACTAAACAGGTCAACGAACTGTTTTCATTGATTGATTATTTTCATTGCCCACAAAGTGTAAGGATAGAGTCGTAATTTCGAAAATGTTCATCAGTGATCCAGTAAAACCAATAATACGTTTCTTATACATACAACTACAAAATCAAATAGAAAGGGGCAGTTTTCCCCTACTTATAATACGTTTTATTATAGGAACTACATTCGACAACACCTCGGAGGTTTACATGTTATTAGTGGTTTTAAACTTCAATTATGTTTCTTTTAAAGTGCATCTTCAATAACTTCACCCTCAAAATTAAAGGTAATCGTATACTTTTTGTCAACAAAAAAATACTAATAGTAGATCAGTGAGGGACAGTTTAAGACAGTACATAAGCCCCTGTATGATAGTCTTTGTCTTTGTCATTGTCGCAACTACACCCGTTATTCGCAATAAACTTTCGATCTTTTTTAGGTAACTGTCATTCAGTTTGCAATATTTATGCATACACAAAAATAGGTTATGACTATAATAAAATGCAAAGAATGTGTTAAGAAGAGATGCTATAAACAACTGTACAAATTCTCTGGTTAGAAGTTAGTACAGTAGTCTATTCATTACACTTAGATTCTTCTTCGATGTTTTTTGTGCAAATTCAAATAATAGTCTTCAATTTCATACGCATACCCCGCGCTTGCAATCAGTACTGTTATTCATTCGATCTTTGGAGATCGCTGATATTTATATTTTATTATCGGTGGTACTTTTTCATTTCTTTTTGTTTTCTTACTTAATTTTCGATTCAGTGGTTCCACTACTCCGGCCGATTATAGGCTCTGGGTATTGTTTAACCACTTATAAGATATGTTGTCTGCTTTTTAATTTAGTCTTTTTACTGTTAATTGTGATATGCAGGCTTCATAACCGCTGCTCCCAACTAAATTCCATTATGTTTACTTCGCTCTTCGGGGCATTTATGATCTTCTTTCCAAATATAAAAGTAATTTAAGAACTCTTCTGCGACAAGGACTATCACAACCTGACTTCTATGGTGACGTGATTCAGAAACTTCGTAAGATCCTTGGTCATGATCACTTTCATAGTATCTTTGTTAAACTTGTTAAAATGTTTATCAAAAGAGGTTATGACCCTATCATTTTGCAACGCACTGCATGCTTTTTGGTGGACCCATTTACAGTTCGCCACTATATTTTCCTCTTTAATTGTGCGATGACCGGACAGGCTGTGGACCCTATGATGACGTCTACCTAAAGATTAAAAGGACGGTGACGTTTGATATTTGTCTGAATTCTTGTCTTGTCGTGCCCTCAATGATTTATGATTTTGTTGCTCTGGCTTCTGCCAAGTCATTGCGTAGCTTCTTTGTGGCTTTATAGGCTATTGTTTTTTGTATTTATATATACACGAGCATCATTGTGTTTTTGTATTTCTTTACTTATATTGCCTATTAATGCTGCCTTGTTGGTCAGAGAATAGTTCATGGCGGGGATTTATTTATTTACACTGTCCCGTTTGATTGGGATGAAGTAGGGTAAGTGTGAGGTTTGGTTCACCCTAGAACCTGGTTTAAACCCCCAGCGGCCTTTTTTGCCACTGACCATTCCAAGGCGGTAGCCCTATTGTCAACCCTTTTTGTGTTTGTGTCGTCATATGCCTTTATTCCTTATTAACACTGCCTTTCATGTTTGTTGTTTTTCGTGTTTTGGGATTTACTGTGTTCTGTGAAAGCTGCATTTCATATTCGACTTTTATACTTATTTTTATGTGTAATACGTATTCAAAATGTCTTAATCATAATAAGTATTGAATAATGCATACACCCAAAAATGGACTTATAAAAAAGCGGAAACACTCACATTTCCCTTATCTAGAATCCTTGGAACTGTTTGTGTTTTTTGTACAATATATGCATTCATCAGAAAATTAAAATAATAGTGATGTTGCAATTATTCTGAGGAAGACTTACGCATATACCTTCTTTTCGATGCGTGTATCCTGTTTTCAGGCAAAGGCATGAACGTTGCATAGTACATACTTTCATTAATAATCAAAATACTCATTGATTCATAATATAATAATTAAATCATCGTAGAAAAGTTGTGAATTACTGATTCTTACAATTGTATAACATATTTACAAACCTTAAAGCATAAAAAATGTGTCAATAGTGGGTGGGGTAATTTGACTTCCAATTTTAAGCAAAATAATGATTTTGAGCAGAATGCATTGCTGAAACAAAGCTTATGTATTCTTATTAAACTAAAATTAATTATAAACTTAATTGCATATTTTAAAAGTCATGATATTAAAAATTGTCAAACATTATTAATGTGCAAAAATGAACATCCAAAATGTGATGCCAGAGCTACAATTATACATCTATTATTGTTCGAATTAAACTGTATAAGCTACCTGTTTCAGATTGCTATCATGGAAAATGTCATCTACAGATATTGCTCTTTCCAAAAAATAACGGTAGAATTTGCCATCTGAGTTGGTACCAATATCGAACATTAGGGGTCCTGGCTCAAGGCCTACTTGTGTTAAAACGTGTTTGAAGTCTCTCTTATTATGCTTGTGTGATAAATTGTAATGTTTGACAAGATTTTTAGCACTGACATTTTTTCTTCTTCAGGACTATTTGTTGACTGCAGACAGAAGCGCATCACGCCGTCTGCTGACCTAATGTTGTAATTTTGTATACAAAAGAGAAAGTAGAAAACATAGTGAAAGATAGAATATATTTTTGGATTTTCAAAAGTTATATGTGTATACATCAAAGAAAAAGTTTCCAAATATGTAGACGAGCGTTATGGAATATATGACAATGTCTGGAAAAGTAAGTAGTTCGTTCTAATCTCTTTTTTCCTGAAATATTACCAAACCGACTTCCACAACTGTAACTTTTTCTCACAATATGATGAACGCTTTCTATTTAGATGCCAGTCTTTTACGTAAGCCGTCGTATTGAAAATGTAGCATCTGTTTCGATAACGTTCTTGACCTTTCGATCAATTTTAGAGGTTGTAGCAGAACTTGGTCTTCCAGATTCCGATCGGGATTTAAATGATCTATGACCTGGTTTACATGTATGTATTTATCACAACATATTCATGTATGTTATCTTCTCAAAAACTACCACATTCATATTGATATATAGTGTTACCGTTTGCTCTTTTTCAAACTATATTTGTCAGTATACGACTCGGTATATGCACTTTCTTTCTGCAAACGTTTTATAAGTGACGCACATTTCTACTGTTTTCATCTTTGTGTCGAGGAAGTACAATGTTTTTCATGCGATAAAACCTCCTTTATAGTTTGCCTAAAAAGTCACGAGTAATTCTTTTTCTTTCAATTGGCCTCGTAAACAAGTTAGAGCGTTGTATTTTATTACTCCTCGTATAATAATTCTCTTTAAACTGTACTCGGAAACCACAGCAATCGGTACCAGATAACCAGATAAACATATTCCAACACAGACTCTAAACATATATCAGGAAACCATCAGAATCGCCAAATGTTGGTGTGTTACAATTGAAACGAAACGTGTGGCATTTGCTACTATAACCATAATTTAAATAAACATGCAGTACGTTAACCAATACGTTAAACAAGTGTTTCATTATGAATTTAGATATCCCATAACAAATGTCTTTCCCTCTTTTCTTAGTCCAGAGAACGCGGGTACGAGCCTCATTGGCAATACTGAGTTTCCTGGGTGTGTCCTTAGGCAAGCCACTTCCTTTAACTCCTATATATAAGATGGGGACGTAAACCAGATGGTCTTGTGTATCGCAGTACATCATCCGAGCAAGTTAAATACCCATAGGAGTTTACTCTATAGTAAGAGTAGGGCGCGGTTCTTGGATTTCTATCTCTCATTTCCCTCACTCTATATCGTCTCGAAATAACTGATATAGTAATGGGCCGTAAACAACAATTTATTCAGTATATTATACTCGCATTAAAACTTCTATACATACAAAACAATTTAAATTTACCTAGGTTTCGCAGGTATGTCTGACATGCTGGCCACTCAAGGCACATTTGCAATGGTTTCTTGCCTTCATCCTGGTAATGGTTCCAATTCTGGTTGAATTTTTGAGAAAAAATGCGTCTGTATTTATCTTTTGCCTGCTTCGACCATTTGCTAAAGTTAGGATTGCTGAGAAGGTATTCTATATCCTGTAAATATTAACATCAATAGCAATGATATGACCTTTATAGATGTTTTTCATTTGCATTTGCTTAACAAATCTGCCAAGTAAGGTAAAAATACGGTTAAAATATAACACTTCTTAAATCAATAGAAATGTATTGCTAGACGTTGCAGAACAAAAGCAGATCCGACATAGCCTTTATGAGACCAAGTAGTTTCAGCCACATGGTATTATTTTAAACTTTTTGTTTCCAATTGTTATGCGTTACAGACAGTTATTTCGTATTTTTATCTTAGACTTTAAAACCCTAATATTGTTTTATACTGATAAAGAGTATGTGCTTTTGTCTGACTGTATGAGTTTTAAAGATGACCTTAACTACGTGTCGGCCTTTAAATTGTCATCATAACAGATGGAGGTGTGAACGAAACATCCAAGTTAATTCTTTTAACTCTTTGTTGTCTCTATATAAGATTAAGATTTTGACCGAAAAGAAAGATTTATGACATTTTGTTCTGAAATGTTTTATTTTAAAACATTTTACTGAGATGGAAATCCCTTGGAACCAACCAGCACACACAAGAGTAACAGACTCGGTTTTATTGTGTTTTTTAATGAGAGATAATAAGTGGTTCAACACCTCTCACGTCCCCTAGCACCGGCTTAAGCGTATTCTACGTTAAGCCACACAGACTGAACTCGATGATCCCAAAAGTGATAACACTGTTGGCAAATAATACTACCGATTTGTGTTCGGGCGATTTTTTTACAGGCGTCATACAGCGCTAAAGCTAGTTTACCAAAGTTACCAAAGTCAACCACATTACAATTATGAATAACATTTAAAGAAGCAGGTGGAAATTACAAGTGTTCTGTTTTTTATGTGATTTGCTAAGACAAGCGCCGTCCGTGGTTCGCTTTTCTTAGCAAATCACATCCTGTTTTTCTTAGCAAATCACATCCTGTTTTTCTTAGCAAATCACATCCTGTTTTTCTTAGCAAATCACATCCTGTTTTTTATGAGATTTGCTATTACGTAGCGCATATTTTGTAGAATATGAACCTAAACGTATGCTCTTCTCACTTGGAATATTGTCACAGGATGGCCAAGAGTGGTTGGGCTAACTCAGGAAAGGAGCAGCTCAATGACGCATTTGTTTAAAGTTGGAAGGAGATACCGGTCTATATAATGATGCTTATGTAACAAAAGCAGGAATATCATTATATACTAGCAGCATATATATACGACATTGATAACACCCAAAAATGAGATATGGTTCACATATGTATAATATGTAATGATGAATGTATAAAATTGCTTGGTTGATGAACCGGCGTCTAAAAGCATGTATTGTTATAATCTAAACAATCTGGACACCATAAGCCATCGGGGAGTTTACAAGACGTAGACCATACCGTAACGATCGAGAGGAGACGCTCATCATCAGTCAGTATCTTCGCATTATTTAATCGAAGAGTGTTTAAGTTATTAGTGAAAACTTTACAAGTGATTAAATAAGAAACATCAACAACATTGTGTTGTCTCTGAATGTTTAAGATGTTGACATGTTATTAATTATGTCATCCAAGGCCATTCATTTAAAATGAGTAGCATAAAGCTGTTTAAAGATAATCTGAAAAATGTTTATATTTACGATATTTAGTAGCAACATTATGCTTATTGTTGACTTCGTCATTCAAAGTCATTTAAATAAATAGCATATGTATGTTTATGTTGCAATCTTGTTTGGAATGTTCTGATAGTATAAAAAAAAAGGGCCTTGTGAGATTGATAGTTGTTCATTATCTCAGTGTTTGGTTCAGTAGTTTAGTATTTGGTTCAGTATATAGTGAAAATAAAATTCCTGGATGCCTTTAGATTGAAATATATGTTGTGAAAGGATTTCTATTATAAAAAAAGAGTATGATAATGGACCTTTGGAAACGGCCGAGCACGACACATACGAAATATTGCAGTCTCGGTTTGATTGAGTATTATGAACGTCTATACTAAGAGTGATATTCGGTTATTTGGACTATTGTGGAGAACTAAACCTCAACATAAGGCTCAACATAAATTTGGATTACAGAGACCCATAACTATCTGGATTAAAGGGACACTTGACATATCGGATTAAAGGGACATTTGTCAATAGTACTAGGACTTTATTCTAAAATTGGATTTTAAAGGAATACTAGATCTAATGTATGTGTATTCTTTAAATTTATATTTTGTGTTGTACTATTTTAATACATGTGTTAATTATATTTTTAAATATTGTTGTTGCTGGTTTAGCACTTCCTTTTATGTTACTTTTTACCCGTAACAGAACACAGGGTGCTCGTTAAAAAAGGAAATGAAAGCTGAAGAAATGACAAAGAAAGATAAAGAAATGGCAAAGAAAAATGGAAAGAAAATTACAGCAAGAAAAAGAAAGGAGAAATTTGAATTAGAGATACCGAAATTATATTTGGCAAGCAAGGCAAAATCGCATTCAACACCCTCCCACTCATCTAGTTTTGATGTTTCTGTGTATATTAGATTATTACCACCACTTCAAAAACGGAAGTTGACTAATATGTTCTCCATTTTGAGAAAGTTGCTGTACATTTTAAATGGTCATAAGAAAAACTGGACATCACTTTTACAGAGTGTTCTAATTGGTAAAGCCCGTGCAGTCTGCACTCAATTAACAGTAGAAAAACGTTCTTCAAGAGGTATACTGACAGAAATTTAGAAATTATAAAAAAAAAAAACACGATCAAACACATGCGAAATTTGCTCCAATCAAAGAACAGATGTTTGATAGATGATGTACATCCATAAAACTTGAGCACGATTATGATTATAAATTAAGGCAACTCATTTTAATGGAAGAGTTAAAAAGTGCATTGACAATGATGTTAAAACCAATTTAGATGAGCAAAAGGCACACACATTGAAAGATGCTGCGCGTTTTGCGGATATTTATTCGCTTACGCAGAAGGTCTCGTTTGTTCATAAAATCAAGCCCTCGGCTGCATTCTTCATTTAAGAACCTCAATCAACCCCTGTATTATAAGATTGACCAATAAAAGTATCAGCCAAATCAATGTCAGAACAAAGATCGTTCTCAATGACTCTTTTTGCCATAGCTGAGTAACTGAACAAACCGGATACAAGTCAGGTATTTCATGTTCAACGGGATCAAGGAATTGATACAAAGAAGGCTTGCCAGAAACAAGTGGATTAACTACGACCTTATCTCCTGCTAGGTCATTGCCTAGTAATACATGCACATATTCAACTTGTACAAAAGTGCTTATTCCCACAGCCAAAGGTCCAATAACCAAATCTGATGGTAAATAAATGTTATGAAAAGGGACAGTCACACATCCTGAATAAGGACACTAGAACCAGAATAAGTCCTCTCAGAAAAAGGCTACCAATATGCTAATATAAGAGATTAAGAAGCTCCTGCGTCACGTAATGTCTTAATAGGGATAGGTTTGGTTGGATCACTAATGAGTGATATGGAACTTTCAGACATGAATGGTTTATAAGTTTCCATAACTGAATCAGAGTGGGATTTTGTGACCTAAAAATCGCGTTGTTTCCAATACAAGACTGGAGTTTAGACCTTAAAGAAACCAGTAGGTTTTATATCCTCTTTTTGTCGTTGCTTCCGTTTTAAAGGGACACACGGCAATCTTGATTAACGTCCCGTTACTTTTTTTTCTCTAAACTTGCAATTGTTCAATCATCAATAGTAATTATAAGGATAGCATTAAGCAAATTGTTTTTGCATATTAGTAACTGTTCATTATATCGCACAAATGATATATTCAAGCATATGGTAGAAAAATAACAACAGACAAAGAATTTTTTATTTAATTGTATGCAAGCAAGCATGTTTAAAGTCAAAATGATAATGGATTAATACAGTGAGACGCTAACTTTAATGCTTGATAAAAACTTCAAGATTGCCGTGTGTCCCTTAAAGGGTAAGCACTTAGAAATGAGGTGACCTTTCATTTTGCAATAAATGCAAGTAATTTGAGATAAGGATTTTGGATCAGTATTCTAATTAGATGTTTGAGGTTTGGAAGGTTCTTCAAAACCTCTGGGACCAGTTCATAAACCTTCAAGATCACTTCTTAAACAGTTTCATTTAACATATACATATGTGAACCATATCTCATTTACGGTTGTTATCAATGTTGTATATATATGCTGCTAGTATATTATAATACTATTCCTGCTTTTGTTACATATGCATCATTATACAGACCGGTATCTCCTCCTAACTTTAAACAAATGCGTCACTGACATTGCTTCTTTCCTGAGTTAGTCCCAACCACTCATAGCCATCCTGTGACAATATTCAAAGTGAGAAGAGTATACGTGTTGGTTCATATTCTACAAAATATGCGCTACATAATCTCACTGATTATAAATGCGATAAGGCGGTACTATATGAAATGCTTGCTGTAGTTTATAAATCGATGACTATTCTAATATCGCGTATAAAATGGAAACTAAACAGACGGCATTTCACCCCCGAACTGATGAGACCAATCGCCTGTGCATTTACAAACATGACATACACGTCAGTAGAAATAGTACGAAAAACTGAAAGGTCTAATTACTCAAAACTACTGAGAGTTTAAGTCCATGTTGATAATCCGAAAAGTAAAACACATATTATAAAAAGTAGTGGCATTATAAACGGCACTGTCAAAATAATCTGTTGAATCAAAGAGACTAAATACTCAAATAATCTCTCATTGTTATCTTTGCATATGGACATATACAAGGGAGACATTGTTGATAAACATCTAAATATTGGGAGAGGAAAGCAAGGGTTAAATAGAAGTCGTAGGTTCGGCTTTCGACTTTTGTTTTGTACGGAATATTACAGAGTTTACATTTACTAAAAAAATGTGTGAAAGTTATACCAGTCCTAGGGCTGATATAGCAAATTCATATCAGCCTTAGGGCTAGGGCTAGGGCTAGGGCTGATATGATAATTGAAACCTAGGACGTACTGCACATGCAAATGTTCATATTTGTTAGCAAGTTTGTGATAAATGAATATAACTTTATCGGGTTTGGTGATCTGCTCTAGAAACGAAATTGTTTACAACTGTGCTATCTTAGTAAATGTTCTTTATACGGAAGGTAACTTAGAAAATAATAACGTCATTCAATGTCATTTAAATAAAGAGCCTTAAGAGTTTATGTTTTTGTTTTCATTCTTGTATGGGATGTTCTGATACAGAAACTTCTTGAGAGTTCTGTGACAGTATAGTGAATTTGATAGTTGTTCAGTAGTTCAGTAGTTGTTTCAGTAATAAAACTAAACCGGGAAAGACTTAAAAATAAATTTGGATTAAAGAGACACTTGACTATTTAGATTAAAGGAACACTTGGCAATAGTATTAGGACTTTATTCTAAAATTGGATTTTAAAGGGATACTGGATCTAACGAATGTGTGTTCTGTATATCTGAATTATGTTTTGTTGTACTATAAATGAATGTACTGATATATTTTTTAAAAATTGTTGTTGCAGGTGTTGCACTTCCTTTCTCGTTACATTGTATCCGCTACAGTGTATATTCTATGTCATCTTTAGACAGTATATTCTATGCAGTGCACCAGCTTCTTATACGTTAATATAACATCCTATGCATTCGCTTGTATTTCTTTGATAATTGTAGATACATTTGACATATTTTAAAAGTTGCATTAAACCTAGTTAAATACTTCACTGACATTGATTCTTTCCTGAGTTAGTCCCAACCACTTATGGCCATCCTGTGACAGCCATCGTGTATGATAACTTACGTTTGTATAGTTTTGATGCATGTAATATAAATGTTTATTATAGACATTTATAAATGAACAATTGTAAAATGTTATTAATTAAGGGATTTCATATGACCAAGTTATTGGTCCAAAGATTGTCATATCAGCTCAAGGAGTGGGCCAATATGCCATCAGCTAATGATCGTTTTATTATGTCACTGAAATATTACAGCTATGTGGGGAAAAAAACATATATCTAATTTATTTGCAGTAAAGAAAACAAAGCAGTCACTGACCTTGACGCTTTCTACTGAAAATGATCAACTGATGTAAGCCTTTTAAAGGGATTTTTTGAAGTCACATATTGAACACATACCAATATTATGGACAACCTGGCAGTTTAATGATAAAGTAATAACTGATTGATGTAAATAAACAAATCCAAAGGATAGATATAAAAAAATCAATAAAATATATTGGTTTTCTTACAGCACATTTTTTCTCATCTTTCAGTTAACAAAAAAGGCCAATTTCATCAATGTATTTTTTCACACTGGCCGACTTTCGGTTCGTTTTGGCCCAAGTTCATATGTGATGAGTTTCTAGTGAAACTCAATAATATAATAATAATATAGGTCAGTTAATTAATAAAAAATAATTAATAAAATTATAATTAATATTTTTATTTATGTATGTATTACCTCCACTAATATATATATCCTATATATATCCTAAATAATATATCCTAAAAGGTGTATTACTTAATAGAACTTTACCTGCAGTATAACTTGATCCAGACATTTTTGTATGCGTGCACTATACGTGTCCCCATATAGACAGTATATATCGACAATAGCATAGAGATAAACACCATAGCATGATTCAAAAAAACATTCTGATGTCCGGCGAAACACAAACGTTTCGATATCATGTGGAAGAGTAAGAGCAAACAGTTCGTCCCAAACCTATAAAACGAAGAATGCATGCAATTATGACATATACACTCGTATATATATCTCTATTTTTCCAAATTGTATTTTAAAAATACTCATGAAAACAGTGTTTGTAAAAGGTGTTCTATTCAATGTATAATTTTCTCTACTATATGCAGATACATTGCACCTCTCTAAATATTTAAACTGATTTTAAATATATTAAATAGCACATCTGTTATCCTGTCTAAATGTCAATAAATCAATATGTTTATCAGCAATGATGTATTTTCACGCTCCACTGATCTGACATAAAAAATCATCTATATAAGAAGTGATCTAAATATATATGTAAAATACATGTATAGAGTTTGAAATACTGTAAACTAAACAGTGTCGGAGAAACTGAGCTAAACACAAACGTTAACTGTTTCTATTAGTAGAAGTATGTGTGTACGAGTGTGTGTGCGTGTATTACCTTTACGTTCTTGTCTGAATTTGGACCTCTTGTATTTTTCATGAGAGTCATCAGTTCTTCTGTTATCTTCCGTATTGTGTCGTCAGGGACTAATGGACGCACTTTGTTGTCTAATTCATGTGGGAGTGCAAACAGCTTTGACATCAAGACTAGTTCAACTTTATACAGCTCTATACTCAGCGTGTCGAAGTATTTCGTCTTGTTCCTTATTATGTCATCACAAATGCAATAAGCGTCTAAATACTGTGTTATCTCTTCTTCGTTCCTAAGAAATAATTTGGGAGCTAAACATAGTTTGTCTCACTGTATTACAAATACAAATATTTTTTATTTTATAGTAAGACGTTTACGGTCCACAATACAATGTACATATCAACATATGTGTACAATGGCATTCGAGTAGTGTCATGCTATCAAATGTAAACGTAACTAAAATTAAACTAGAATATGGATCCCATAAGTGTGTTTTAAAAAGGCAAATGTAAATAGTTTTATCCCTAAGAACATTTTTTAATAGCACCATGTTGACGGTTTTGTGCTCAGCGACAATTTGGCCAATTTTAACAGGTTTTACCTTTACTCTTCTTGTTATTTAAAATTATATAATCCTAGCGTTGAGTTTTGGAACACTTTTGCCTTGCGACAGTTTTCAAATATAAATATGTCCTATGAATCTTTGGAACGAGCCTACTTCTTATCTGTAATAATTACTAAATGACCCTTATTTCGCTTTCGACAGGATAAGTATTACAATCAAATTTACATATGAGTATATTAATAAAAACAGTTAAAATGAATGTATTTTCCTCTTTGGTTACACTCTGTGCCATCAATACCAATTCCGCATAATAACTCTTCATTTCTAAGATCTAAACCATATGTACGTCTTCATTCCATGTTCATACATGTTCATACATGTACCAGTAATTTTACCAGAATCTTTTTTGACAGTGTCGAAAAAAAACGTCTCCATTACAAAATTGAAGAATTCATTCGTGGCACATCTCTAAGCAAGTGCAATGACGTGCAGTTGTTGCAATAATTTATATTGCCAGTCCACTACTAAATTAGCTGTTAATTTCTATTGTATATCTAGCTTCTTATAGTGCCTGACTCACATATCATGTCATTTATGTTTTGACATGAAATGCACCACGTTGTGGCATACAATATGCTGGACAAAAGGTCGACTTCTAAATGTTCGATTTCGTAAACATAAATACTATGTAGGAAATCACAGAAAAAAAGCATACCAACAATGTCGTCAGTTAGATCATAGTTTTAATGATGTCACTCTTCAGCAGGTGGAATGCATAATTTATAATAATGATGTCATTTAAGCTTTAAGCTATGCTGAGAGCCAAAAGAAAAGCACCACCATTTTGAAAGAACAAATTACGTATAAGGTTTCCATTAACATTAACTTAATATTTTTGAATTTCGAAGCTGTTTCCTGAAAACATTTCCAATGGAGAAAATAAAACATTACCAAAGTTTGAATTGTATCCACAAGTTTACAAAAACGAATACACTAAAAACATTAAAATTGTAAAAGTGGTGCGTTTCTTTCGGTATTCAGTATATAATCTAGACATAGTGTCGAGTTAAAGTAGATGAAAATCCTTCACATATCTATATCCACTGAGCCCTCATGAACACTTTTATTAGCAAAAATCTATCAAATGATCTTAATTTTAATATGTTTTCTATATGTTCTATTCGAACGTGTACAAGTAGATATGAAAGTTGAATTGAATTGAATTGGGGTTTAAGGCGCAACAACACATGAAAGGTTATATTGCGCCTAACAGGAATGACTTGTCAGGCGCATCCTCCATTATATGAAAGTTGAACAGGAAATGTAGCATTCAACAACCACAATCAACCTAAGTAGGTATAGAAGTCGAACAGGAAATGAAATGCAGCTTTCACAGAAAACAGTCAACCAAAAAAAAACGCATTAACAGACACCACAATTACGATGTTAACAAGCAAAGCATGTGACATCACAATCAACAACGAGTTGACAATCAACGTCCATTGGCAAATATGCCGCTGGTGGGTTTAAACCAGGTTCCATGTGCACCAAGCCATTCCCTTACCCTATGATCATTGCAATAAAATGGGACAGTGTAAATAAAACAATTCCCGCCAGGTTATAGTCTCTAACAAACAAGGCATTTACAGGCAAATATAAATATAACACATAGATGATCATGTATATATAAATATAAAAACAAAATCCTAGAAATCCACATGTATCGTTTTTCTATATGGTTCCGACCGCCATGTGATTTCGACCGATGGCAGAAATTATTGCGCACGTTCATTTTGCAAATTTCATCAGTTTTTATGAGCGTCTGATTAATGAATAGTTCTAAACAACAACAGAGAAATTGCAAATAACACTGATTTTTTAAGGCTATGGATACTTTTCCTATAATATTTGACCTCTTTACCAGTGTTGTCGTCATTAATTTATCCCATTTTAAAGCAAACTTACACAAAATAAACTATGTTTTGATGCAATGGTGAGTTAATCCTTTGCCTTTTAAAAGATAACAACACAAGTAGATATAAAAATAAATATACTAGGAAAAGAAGCATTCAAGGACGACAGTCAACCATAAACACACACAGAAACAAAAAACAAATTTAAAGATAAATAAATGGCAAGATAAGACATCATAAACATAAAATGACAATAGAGCTACCGCCTTGGAACGATCATTGGCAATAAAGCCGCTGGGGGTGGGGTGGTGTTTAAACCAGGTTTTAGGGCGCACCAAGCAGGGTCACCATTTGAACAAACTTGTTAAAGGACCATAATCTTATAGTAAATGCAAAATATTAAACCTCTGGCTCTTGCAGTTTCAGAGAAGATTTTTTATTTTTTTCCTATTTCAGTCCATGTAAAACTGTGACCCCGGGGGGGGGGCAAATTTGACATCAGGGTCACCATTTGAACTAACTTGGTAGAGCTTATAGCAAATGCAAAATATTAAACATCTGGCTCTTACAGTTTCAGAGAAGAAATTTTTTTTTTCCTATATAAGTCTGTCACCCTCGGGGCGGGACCAAATTAGACCCCGAGGTCACCATTTGAACAAATCTAGTAGAGTACAATAAGCTGATGCTACATGTAATACATGAAAGCTCTGTGTCTTGTGGTTTCAGAGAAGACGATTTTTTAAAGTTTTTTCCTATAAAAGTCTTTGAAAAACATACAAAATCTCAATATACAAACTTTGGATCCCCAGGGCATAGTCATTTTTTATCCCGGGGTCTTCATTTGAACAAACTTAATAGTCTAGGCGTTGGTGATTTTTAAAAGAAAAACTGTTGAAATCTGTCCAGCGGTTCTTGAGAAGAAGATTTTTAAGGTTTCGATTATATATAATAATTGCGGCAATTTTGGATGTCGCGCTGACCTAATTTTAACAAATCTAAAGAGTATTTACCTAAGGATCATACACGTTTGATTAAAATTGGCCTAGCGGTTTTTGAGGAGAAGTCGTTTGAAGCAAAAGTTAATGGCGGACGACGGAGGGACGACAGACGAAGAGTGATCCCAATAGATCACCTTGAGCCTTCGGCTCAGGTGATCTAAAAAAGCCTATAAAGCCAAAACATAAGTACTCAATGAAGCAACAAGAGAACAAATCGTTAAGGGTACGACAAGACAATATTAAAGACAAACATCAAACACTACCGTCCTATAATGATTTAGGTAGACGCTAACATAGGGTCCACAAATGTAAATGGGTCAACCACTAAACATGCAGTACGTTGCAAAATGATAGGGTCGTAACCTCTTTTGATAAACTGTTTAACAAGTTTAATAAAGAATGTATGAAAGTGATTATGACCAAGGATCTTACGAAGTTTGTAAATCACATCACCATAGAAGTCAGGTTGTGATAGTCCTTGTCGCAGAAGAGTTCTGAAATTACTTTTATATTTTAAAAGTAGATCAGGGTTACGATAATAAAAGTTTGCAAAGGTTTTTCGAAGTTCATGATAACGGTAGCCCTGCTGGAGTAGCTTTTTAGTTATACAAATATGACGAATATTAAAGTCCCCAACACGACTACAAGCTCTAGAAAAACGAATAAGTTGAGAAACATATTCCCCATAGGAAGTAGCTCGGGGAACATCCCATCTAAATGTGGATAATTAACAATATCAAAATTAAAATCATATTTTTTGTCTTAGATTTGACCAGTTATTTCGCCATTTAAATAGAGAGATGTAAATCAAGAAAATAAGAGACAGTATCAAAATGTTTAGCTTTGTTGAGTTGAAGTTCCTTAGGATAGATATTATTAACCATAGTAAAAAAAGAAAGGATTTTCAATGTTCAAAACGTTATCCAAATACCGAGAGGTGTCATTAAAGGCTTCAATTACATCTGCCTGAGTATCGAATGAAAGACTCAACATGGCATCTCTTTCTTAGCAATACAAGAACGAATCTGCGACAAGAGGTGCACAGTTCATACCCAAAGGGATACCCAACAATTTTTCTATAAGCGGTTGTTCCATACCTGGCGAAAATATTATCTAATAGGAAAATGAGTGCTTCAAAACATCTTGGCAAGTCCACATAGTGTAATTGTCTAACTGTAGTAAAAACGGTTTAATATATTACAGGCCAAAAATGTAGTTTTTTATCTAGCGAAAGTTTTTTGAATAAAACAATAAGCTTGTCTTTTGTTAGGTGATGTGGTAAGGTTGTAGATAGTGTAGAGAAGTCGTAAGTACTTATAGAGGACACGTGACGTGTATTGCAAATTATCACGAACGTCTCCTGAATTTGTAATATACCCAAATAAATTAATCCCAGAGTTTTCATAAGTTTTAGCAAAACCAGTAGTGTTATTATTTACTGATGTGGTAAGGTTGTAGATAGTGTAGAGAAGTCGTAAGAACTTATAGAGGACACGTGACGTTTATTGCAAATTATCACGAACGTCTCCTGAATTTTTAATAGCCCCAAATAACAACCTTACCACATCCAGCCCATTCTGCGTTGCTTTAAAGTAGAATATCGCTTAAGCCGGTGCTAGGAAGCGTGAGAGGTGTTGCATCTTATAATTACCTCTCATGAACAAATGAACAATAAAACCGAGTCTGCTACTTTCTCTCTTGTTTGTGTTTGTTGCTTCCAATGGACCGCCTTTTCAGTATTTATTTATACGTATTTTTATGTAATTTAGGAATCCAGTGCATAGTTGGTTGATAAGAAGAATGTTGTATTATATCTAAAATGAGAAATGGTTATATTGATTATGTCCAAGACGCGGTACCTGCATAACACATGACGTAATATCGGTGTTTGTGTTAAAAACATATGGTAATTGTTATGTTTCCTACGTGACTTGTGACTACGTGACTTGTGATCAAATTCCTGACAAGCAGGCGGACAGCAGAAGACAATAATTTAAAAACTCCGCAGTATTGACAAAAATCGAGTTTACGGTGATGTGGGTACTAATATTTTTTCATAGAAAAGAAGTAGGGCTTTGTTTTTTCCTGTTAAATTAAAAAAAAAATAGTTGATAGTTTTGCTTTTCTTTTCTGCGCTGTTAGCCACTGTGAATTTAGTTTCAAACAAATTTGCATAAAATTACTCGTATAAAAATAATGCATCTCGGGAAAAAAAGCTATAGTAAATAATAAGAACGGAAACACATACCGTTCACTGAAAGTAAATAAGTTGAGGTCATCCATTTACAAATGTTTTCGGATGGAAAATGAACAAACTTTAATCAAAGTCGCGGTAGTTTTTGTTTGAGTTTGAATACTTTATTTTAGCTAACATCATATTATTATGACAAATATATAATGTTTTACTGATAAGTGTAGCCAACTGTCGTAAACTAAGATACTCAATGACTTGGCAAAGTCCAGAGTAACAAGAAAATCAAAGAAATAAGGGTACGGCAAGACACGATTTAAGACGAACTTCAAATGCTACCGTCCTTTGTGGATTTAGGAAAACATCATCATATGGTCCACAATCTATCGGGTCATCGCACAATCAAAGAAGTTAGCATAGTGGCTAACTGTAAATGGGTCCACCACTAAACCTGCAGGGCTTTGTAAAACTGTAGGGTCATAACCTGTTTTGATAAACTTTTTAACAAGTTTCTTTTATTATGACCAAGGATCTAACGAAGTTTGTAAATCAACAAACAACAGTCACAAGGATTAATAAGAGGAAAAGAGGGGAAAAAATTCTGACATCACAAGCATAACATAGTTGACAATAGGTCCACCGCCTAGGAGCGGTAAGTAGCAAATATGCCGCTGGGGTTTAAACTAGGTTCTAGGGTGCACCAAACCTCACTTAGTCTAGATATAATGATCGTAGACGTAACGGTAACAACGTAAGCACAAGTTACAATGTCAGCCACTAATTAACATAATATGTTTAAATAGCATGGAAAACACCCTACGCGTTCACGTCTATCCTCTGTGTCTATTTTTTAAGTTTCTTCCTCCGAGACCTAGATTTTATTTTGTAATTTAAAATCGGAAAACCAAGAAGTTTAGGACAAATCTGTTTAGTAACTGCTGATAAAGCAGATAATAATGTCATTATTGTTTGACGCCTACCTTACATCAATATTTTATTTCTGGAACTTGGGAGAACTAATTCATATACTCCAGTTCAATCTACTGAGGATGGTGTTCTTTTCACGCATATTATTAATCGCATCGTTTTCAAAGCTGGGCAAGCCGAAAAGTAAAACAAACTTTAACTATGTACTAGTTTCAAAAATTACACAAACAACCTTATAAAGCCATTTTATTTCCAATTCTACTACCAACATCTCCTTAATGTACATGTCTTATATTACTGCCGTTAAATATCCCATTAAACAGTACTGTGATAAAGTTTATGATAAATCTGGGATTCATTTATTTTGGTCAATTTTAAAATCAGGTGACGTTCTTGATTGAATTGCATTAAGCGTCAAGTACGTATCACTTGTCTATACTGTATACAACATTACCACACAACCTTATCAAATGCAAGCGTATTGCTCGTATTCATAAGAAAGAAGTATAGCATGTTTTACAACGGCAAATAAGACAATTACTCTACATGAAACAAGAAGTTTGTGAAGCACTTATATTCATATTATAAACTATTTTGACAGGTTTGGAACATATGTATATAGACCAATTGTTAGTATCCCAATGAGTATAACTATTTTTTCATATTTGTTTTGTAATGTTGTAAAAAGAATCATGGTGAGTCATTAGAAACTCAGGCAGATGTCATCGAAGCATTACTAACACATCTCGATATCTGGATGCTACATTATACATTGAAAGCCCTTTCTTTTCTACTATGGTTAATAATATGTATCCAAAAAAACTTCAACTCAGCAAAGTTAACATTTCTGATACTGTCTCTTATTGTCTCGAATCGCATATCTCGTTGAAAATGGAAACATAATAAGTAAAATGTATGACACGAGAGATGATTTCAATATTGTCATCGTTAAGTATCATCACTTAGACGGGGATGTTCTCTGAGCTAATGATGTATACGGTATGTTTGTTTTTCTAGTCGAGTTGAGGACTTAAACATTCGTTACCTTGGTATGACTGAAACCTTCATAAGATCCTTCGTCATAATCACTTTCATACGTTAATATTTATCACACGTGTTATAAAACTTACCAAAAGAGGTTATAACCTTATCATTTTGCAACGCACTGCATGTTTAGTGTTACATCCAGCTGTTGTTCGCCACTGTGCTTTCCTCTTTGATTGAGCGATGACCCGACATATTGTGGACCCTATGCTGACTACCTAAATCATGAACAGGAAGGTAACGTTTAATGTTTATCTTCAATTGTGCTTTGTCGTGCCCTTTACGGTAGTTTCTCTTGTTGGTGTGGCTACCGTCTCAATCAAACCGAGACTGCAATATTTCGTATTTATCGTGTCCGGCCGTTTCCTAAGGTCCGCTCTCATACTCTTCAAGTGTGTGTGTGTTTTTATATTCTTATATACGTATTAAATTAAATTGCCTATTATTGCTGCCTAGTTTGCAAGAGGATATAGCTTGGATGGGGATTTTTTAATCTACACTGTCCCGTTTAATTGGGATGACAATGTGGTAAATAGATGTTTGGTGCCCCCAAACAATTTAATAAAGCGACCCTTTTATCATTGAGCGTTCCAAGGCGGTACCCTGTTTTCAATCATTTTATGTTTTAGGTGTCGCATATTTTGCTTCTATTTTGTCACTGTATGTGTTACTTGTTTTGAATACGCATTGTTGGTGTGCATTTTAGAAAAAGTCCCATATCAATATCACTTATAGTTTTCAAGAAGTAACGCTACAATTTTTTTTTAAATATATTTTTAGCCGTGGCGGCCATCTTGAATTCCCAGCCGGCCTGAAATCTTGCTAGGATCAACTAGATATCATGAGCAACATTCCTGCGAAGATTCATGAAAATATGTCAAGTAGTTTCAGAGGAGTAGTCACTACAGTTGTTTACTATATAACTCTATGTAAACAAAGATGGTCACTGGCAGCCATGTTTAATGTCGAATCAAAAGATGTTCGACAGGGACCAACATCATTTTAAAAATGTCCCATATCAATATCATTTATAGCGTTCAAGAAGTAGTCGCTACAAATTTGTTTTTTAAAAATCTATTTTTAGCCATGGCGGCCATCCTGAAATTTTGCTAGAATCAACTAGACCTCATGAGCAACATTTCTGTTAAGATTTAAGCAAATCCTTCAAGTCGTTGCAGATGAGTATTCGCTACAAGTTGTTACTATATAACTCTAATAACTCTATGTAAACAAAGATGACCGCTGGCAGCCATGTTTAATGACTAATCTAAATAATGTTTGACAAGGACCAACATCATGTCATGCTGATCATTTTAGAATAAGTCCCATATCAATATCACTTCTATTTGTCAAGAAGTAGATGCTATAAACGTGTTTTTTAATGTATTTTTAGCCATGGCAGCCATCTTGAATTTTCGGCCGACTTGACATTTTGCTAGGATCAACTAGACATCAAGTGCAACATTACTGTGAAGTTTCATACAAATATGTCAAGCAGTTGCAGAGGAGTAGTTCCTGCAATGTTTTACTATATAACTCTATGTAAACAATTATGACCGCTGGCAGCCATGTTAAGCGTAGAATCAAAGTGATTTTCATCACGGACTTACATCATGTTATGCTGATCATTTTAGAAAAAGTCCCATATCAATATCACTTATAGTTTTCAAGAAGTAGTCGCAACAAATTTGTTTTTAGAAGTCTATTTTTAGCAGTGGTGGCCATCTTGAATTTTCGGCCGACCTGAAATTTTGCTAGGATTAACTAGACATCAAGAGCAATATTCCTGTAAAGCGTCATGAAAATATGTCACGTAATTTCAGAGGAGTAGTCGCTACAAGTGTTTACCATATAACCCTATGTGAACAAAGATGGCCGCTGGCAGTCATGTTTAATGGCAAATCAAAATGAGTTTTCACAAGGACCAACATCATGTCATGCTGATCATTTTAGAAAAAGTCCCATATCAATATCTCTTATAAGTTTCAAGAAGTAGTCGCTACAAATTTGTACTTTAACAATCTATTTTTAGTCGTGGCGGCCGTTTTGAATTTTCGGCCGACCTGAATCTTTTCTAGAATCAACTAGTCATCATGAGCAACATTCCTGTGAAGCTTCATGAAAATCTGTGAAGTAGTTTCAGAGGAGTAGTCACTACAAGTTTTTATTATATAACTCTATGTAAACAAAGATGATCATGGCGGCCATGTTTAATGTTGAATCAAAATATATTTTAACAAGGACCAACATCATGTCATGCTGATCATTTTAGGAAAAGTCCCATATCAATATCACTTTTTTTAATTTTCAAGAAGTAGGTGCTACAAACTAGGGCATTTTTTTATTTATTTTTAGCCGTGGCGGCCATATTGAATTTTCGGCCGACTTGAAATTTTGCTAGAATCAACTAGACATCAAGAGCAAAATTGCTGCGAAGCTTCATGAAAATCTGAAAAGCAGTTTCATGGCCACTGGTAGCCATGTTTAATGTCGAATCAAAATGATTTTCGACAAGGACCAACATCATGTCATGCTGATCATTTTAGAGAAAGTCCCATATCAATATCACTTATAATTTTCAAGAAGTAGTCGCTACAAACGTGTTTTTTTTAAATCTATTTTTAGCTTTCGCGGCCATCTTGAATTTTTGTCCGACAGGAAATGTTGCTAGGATCAACTAGATATCAAGAGAAATATTCCTGTGAAGTTTCATGAAAATCCGTCAAGTAGTTTCACAGAAGTAGTCTCTGCATGCTTTTACTATAGAACTCTATGTAAACAAAGATGGCCGCTGGCAGCCATGATTAAAGTTGAATCAAAAGGATTTTCAACAATGACCAACATCATGTCATGCTGATCATTTTAGAAAAAGTTCCATATCAATTTTCAAGAAGTAGTCGCTACAAACTTGCTTTTTAAAAATCTATTTTTAGCTTTGGTGGTCATATTGGATTTTACATCAACGTGACATTTTGCTACGATCAACTAGACATCATGGGCAACATTCCTGTAAATCCATCCAGTAGTTTCATAGGAGTAGTCGTTACAAAAAAGGTTTACGGACGGACGGGCGGCCGGACGAACGGACACCGCACCACGGCATAAGCTCTGCTGATCTTTGATTTCATTTAAGTAAAGCAAAGTTACCTTGCGCATTCCGTTGCATCGATAGACATTCTAATTTTCTCAATAATGCTGACAATATCCTGCAATGGGAATAAACAACAGAAACATAATTATATACAATGGTAATATGTAGGTATAACAAACGAATAAATGTTTGAACTGCTAAGTGTTTTCCATGATTTTCTTCCAATAATTAAGTTATATTGTCTACTAATCAAGCTAAATACTTGTAATTGGTATAGTCATACTTTAACCATATATTTTGATTACATTTATTGTAGCAGTATTTTAACCAAATGCGAATACACTTTAAGAAAGTGACAATGCAGAGGGGTCTCTTAATGTCCAAAACCATATGTTTTACCATAGATTGAGTTGTGTGTACTAATTGTTTAACCTTTAAAATATCTCTAAGATTGGATACAAAGTGTCGACCTCCTTAACGGTGTTGTTGAATAGTCACAAAAAATACTAAAAATTGAATGCAAACAAGAGTCCGTTCATCGGAGGTATTATATGATGCAATACTCCTACGTACTCTAGCATAGGTTAAAGCGGTATTCTACTTTCAAGCCCCACCGATTGGGCTTGATAATTCCAAAGGACCAGTTAGTAATAACCTCTGCTTGAGCAAATAATGGTTAAAATGTGATTAAACTTAAACAACGCATCTAACACAACGCATCTAGTATCTTAAACAGTGAGATAAACCATCAAAAGAAGATAAATTATTAAATTGTTACGCCAAGTGTATAATGCATGGAAGATGAATGTTGACAGTCACTCAACAACGTGTAGTTGTCATTCCATAGAGCACAAACAGAGAATAGCAATTTTGATTCGTCTATGTAAATTACATGAACGTTATGATAGACACAAAAACGTCCGCAAAAACGTCCGTCCGTACGGCGTTAACTTTTGCTTCAAACGACATCTCTTCAGAAACCGCTTGGTTAATTTTAACCAGATTTCAAAAGGACGATACTGAGGTCAGTGCCTTTCAAATTGTTCAAATTAGGTAAATGTGACATCCAAGATGGTCGCCATTACCATATTTACAATCTTCTTCTCAAGAACCGCTGGACTGATTTCGACAGTTTTCTTTTAAAATGATTGCCAACGCCAAGATTATCAAGTTTGTTCAAATGACGTCCCCGGGTAAAACAATGGCTGTGTCCCGGAGATTCAAAGTTTGTATAAGGAGATTTTGCATGTTCTATAGTGGGGAAAAATCGTCTTCACTGAAACCACAAGGCATAGAGCTCTCATGTATTACATGTAGCATCAGCTTATGGTCTTCTACCAAGTTTGTTCACCCAGGAGTCACATGGTTTACATATTAGACTTATATAGGGAAACACTTAATCAATATTCTTCTCTGAAACTGCAAGAGCCCGAGGTTTAATAGATTGCATTTGCTATAATCTGATGGTCCTCTACCACGTGTGTTCAAATGGTGGCCTAGGAGTCACATTTGGCCCCCGCCCCAGCGGTCACATGTTTTACATACATAGACGTGTATAGGGAAATATTTATAAAATCTTCTTCTTAGAAACCGCTTGCTCATCTTTGACCAAACTCCACATGAACTATCCTTAGGTGAATGTTTTCCTTTCTTTTTTAAAAAAATTAGGTCATCCAAGATGGCCGCCATAGAAAAAATTCTTAAAATTAAGTCTTGTATACTGGGAACCTAGGGCCGTGGGTTCAAATATCACTGGAGGTAAACAATTTTATTTTTTTAATTCTTCAGTTTTATTATTTCTTCCTGTTTTGTTTATAAAGTTGTTTAGCTTTACTGGTCATAGGCTTATGTTATGTTTTGTTCGTCCGTTGTTCGTCGTACGTCCGTCGTCCTTCGTCCGTCCTTTAACTTGTTGGTGTCTGCGCTCTAACACCTTTCTTCTTCACGGATCTTTACCAAACTTTACCATATTGTTAATATTAATAAAAGCTTGGACAAGTTCGAATACTAGCAATATCGGACCACTAACACAGGAGTAATGACCCTTGAATTAACGAAAAATTGTGTATTTTGTCTTGTCTGCACTGTGGCGCCTTCATTTTGCATCCTACCTTTAACAAACTTTACCAGATTGTTAGTATTAGTGACAGCTTAGATAAGTTCCAATACCAGCAAGTTTGGATTAGGAACACCCGAGTTATGGTCCTTGAATTAACGTAAATGTGTGTATTTTGTCTTGTCTGCACTCTAGTACCTTCATTTTTATCCCATCTTTACCAAACTTTATAAGATTGTTAATATCAATAAATTCTCGGAAAAGTTCGAAAACCAGCCAGATCGGATCAGTAACACCGGCGTTATGGCCCTTGGTTTGCTGAAAAATGCAATGTTCTGTCTTATGAACTCTCGGATTAGTAACACCCGAGGTATGGCCTATGAATTAACGTAAATTGGTATTTTTTGTCTTGTCTGCACTCTAGTACCGATATTTACCAAACTTACCCAGATTGTTAATAACAACGAAATATTGAAATAATTAGAAAACCAGCCAGATCGGACCATTTACGCCGGAGTTATGGCCCTTGTTTTTGTTAAACATGCCATTTTCTGCATTGTGAACACTCTAGCACCTTCATTTATTATTTGATCTTTACCAAACTTACAAAGATTGTTAATATCAATGAAAGCTTGGATAAGTTCAAAAACCAGCCAAATCATATGAGTAACAGCCGAGTTATGGCCCTTGTTATTCTGGACAAAAAAAAAGTCTCCCTTGTGTACATTCTAGCACCTTAATTTATTATTTGATCCTTTCCAAACTTGCACGTATTGTTAATAGCAATCCAGCCAGATCGGACCATGTGGCCTTTTATTTTCTAACATATTTCTATATTTGGCCTTGTTAACACGATATGACCTTCATTTTTCATCGGATCTTTTACAAACTTTACCAGATTGTTGATACTAATGAAAGATAAGATGATTTCGAAAGCCAGTCCGATCGGACAGGTAACACTATACTTATGGCCCTCGATTAAGATAAAGACGCTGTATTATCGCCTCGTTAAGACGATAGGGCCTTCATTTTTCATCCAGTCTTACCAAACTTTAACAGATTGTTAATATTAATGAAAGCTCGGGCAATTTTGAAAACCATCCAAATCGGTTTACTAACACCGAAGTTTGGCCGGATTTTATTGAAACTTTGCAGGGATGATCAATACCAAATCTAGTTATGCATATTGTCAACGTGTTCCGGTTGAAGTAATTTTGGTGGAGTTGTGGCCATTTAAACATTTAATACACAAACATTGTCCGGACTATTTTTCCTGAACCCTAGCTGGATTTCAACGAAACTTGGTAGGGATGATCAGTACCAAGCCTAATTGGGTATATCATCGCCGTGTTCCGGCTGGATGACATTTTGCGGAGTTATAGCCCTTTAAAGGTTTTGATACACAAACTTTATCCAGACTAGTCTCTTCTGAACTCCTGGTCGAATTTCAACGAATTTTGGTCGGGATGATGAGTACCAGGCTAAGTTGCGCATGTCATCGCCCTGTTCCGGGTGAATGATTTTTGGCAGAGTTATGGGCCTTTAAAAGTTTTACTACACTAACTTTGTTCTGGCTAGTTCTCCTGAACGCCTGGCTGGATTTCAACGAAACTTGGCAGGGATGATCAGTACCTAACATAGTTGCACATATCATCACCGTGTTTTTGTTTGATGATTTTTGACACAGTTATTGCCCCTTACACACAAATTTTGTCCGGACTAGTTTTTCTGAACTCCTGGCTGGGTTTCAGTGAAACTTGGCAGGAACGATCAGTACTAAGCCTAGTTGCGTATTATTGTTGCCATGTTCCAGCGGAATGATTTTTGTTGGAGTTGTGGCTCTTTAAAAGGTTTTAATACACAAACTTTGTCTGGACTAGTTCTCCACAACCACTGGTTGGCTTTCAACGAAACTTTGTTACGGCTATCATTGTCACGTTCCGGTTGAATCATTTTGGTGGAGTTATGGCCCTTTAATGTTTTAATACACTAAATTGTACAGACTAGTTCTCCTGAATCCTGGTCGTATTTCAACGAAACTTGGCAGGGATGATCAGTACGAAGCCTAGTTGCGCATATCATCAATGTGTTCCTGTTGAATGTTTTTTTGGTCCCTAAGGAGTTATTGTCCCTTATACGCAAACTTTATCCGGACTATTTTCCTGAACCCTTGGATGGATTTCAGTGAAACTTGGCAAGAATGATCAGTACCAAGCCTAGCTGCGCATATTGTTGTCGCTTTCCCCACCAAAGACTCCATATAGCCAGTAGAACGATACAGGCACTCTTGTTTTATTTTATTTACTTTGTTCAGTTGTTTTAGTTAAAACTATGAACATGACTGTGTTGTTGTTGGTGGTGGTGGTGGTGGTGGTGATGGTGTTGTTTTTATACTTGTTTCTGTTTTTTTTAACTTAATATTTTTTCAATTGTTAACAATGGTCATGGGTTTAAATTTCGGTTGTGGGTGTTGTTATGTTTTGCACTTGTAAACAAAGTATTGAAGGGAATTTAATGATGAAAACCCTATAAGAGCCATTTTAGTTTGTAGAGCATCCACATGTCCTCATGGGTATCTTGTTCTTTATTACTATTAATGATTGCTAACCCCTGGACTATCAAGTTTGCTCATTTGAAGTCCCTGTAGTCAAAGATGGCCGCGCCACCAGTGTCCAAAGTTTGTTTATAGAAATTGTGCAAGTTTTACATAGACTTACATAGGAAAATACTTAAAACATCTTTAATCAATATTTGCGAGAGACACTTCTTTCATCATTGCGAAGATGCTCAAGTGATAGATTCAGAGCCATTTTGGACCTGTTGTTTAAAACTGTCCTTTGTTATTGATATGTTTAGAAAGCATCGTTTATTAGAAATTGTATATTTCCTGAATTTGAAATAAAACGAAACCTAATTTCATAAACTTTTAAGTTAAGACAAAAAGCCTAGACGTATATACAATTCACATTAAATGCCATAATTTTTATATCAAATTTTAAATTAAACGTATCGCTACCTAAATCGTTAATGACAAACACAGTAGTCAATTTCCAAGTTAAGGCCAATTTCCGCTTTAATACTTCTTACCTGTTTCAATCTTAGGTCACAGATGTTTTCAGTAACAATGTAAAAATATACATTGGCTAATGCTACCGAAGGCTCCAAAACGAAACTTGACACACATTCTTTAGTCTTTGGGATTGTAAATGTTGCAACAAAACTCCTTTGCAGCATATCATCTACCTTAAAGAGAGGTGCTATGTTCTCTAGCACTGTTTTCATTTCTCTGAAAAATAAATTTGAATGATATACGAAATATATTGTATAGAAGTGCGATTAACAATTATATTACGCTTAGATTGTTTTTAAAATATACAAATGAAATCAATTATTGTAGCTGCGGAAACAAAATGTGTATTTACTAACACACATACACACATTATATATATCATTTAGCATAAAACAAATTGTTAAATTGTGAATGTGTACCCCCCTCCAAGGTATGTTAAGGGTCTTATGGGTAAACATATAGACAGAAAAGTAAACAGACGAAAACAAATAATTTTGTGGTTGCGGGGGAGGGTGATAGATCTGCACGTCGTCTTAGAAGAGGATATTATTTGTGCTGATTTATTTCAAAATACCTCCAGTCATATGAGTGTTATGGAGCGGACATCATATGGACCTTAGTATAAGCATGTAAGAAGTATATGCCATTGACATTTTAGATATACACCATGTTGTTCAGTTGTGCACGTCGTCTTGATAAGGTGAGCATTTGTGGCAATTTATTTCAAAATCTCTAATTGCGTATGATATTTATGGAATAAACAGGAAATTTACCTCATTGTATGCATATAAGAGGTATATGACCTTTATGACCTTGACCTTACGATACAGACCCGGGGTGGGTTATGCATGTCGTTTCGAGGAGATGAGTATTTGTATCAATTTATTTAAAATTCCGCCATATATATAATAGTTATTGAACGGACACGAAATGGACTTCAGTATATGCATATAAGAGGTATATGACCTTTATGACCTTGACCTTGAAGATTAGGACTCGGGTTTAAGTGTTTGAGCCAAACGTGCGTGCGTGCGTGCGTGCGTGCGTGCGAGTGTGTGTGATGACCTTGACCTCAGAGCTGCATAAAGCGCTTGATTCGGTCGTCAAACGGTTCCATCGATGCTCAACTTGATGTCCAGATGTTGGTTTTTGCACGTTGCCTTGTTCATTTTTTCAAAAATCCTTCCATGCATTTGAAAGTTATGGAGCGGACATGAAATTTGAAAAGCGTTAAGGACGAACGAACAAACGGACGACAGACGGACGAGTCTACGGACAAGGCGGCGTCACTTAAATATGTTATGTTTATTTGACAAACCGTGACATCCAAGCTACAGATGTATCTTCTAATAAATAGAATATTGCTCATTCTATGTAACTGTTTTCATTATATGTACACGTGTATTCTACTTAAAGCTACAGACCCTCTATTTAATTCGCTTTCTTCTTAGTAGGCGTGTCTTTCTTTCTAAATTTATGTTCACCAGCTCATGGCGAAATTGGGTATTTAAGCGATCAAATTTAACATAGGACATCATTTACTGTATAGACGTCGAGTGGTGCACATTGTAGAGGTAATATTATAATTTGCAGGAAAAACAGTTTGCCTCACTCGGGATTTGAACACGTGATGTTTCTAATTTACATTCAGTTACAGACTGCCGGTCTACCTACCGAACTACAGGGGCTTCTTGAATTATGGTATATTTAGTACTATTTAATATTATAAAATAACATATTTGAAAGCACCTCAGACGTTTCAGTATATAGTAACTCATTTGGCTCATGTAAATTAACCATACGTGATGTAATAAAATATGTTATTATTAGTCCCCCACAGGTCCCGGGTGGGTGGTGACTACAGGTTTGCACCCTCTCTGTCCGTCCGTCCCTCCGCCCGTCCGTCCGTCCGTCCGTCCTTCCGAAATGCTTGTCCGGGCCATATTTTCAGTACTGTAAGACTTTGAGATACCAAACTTGGTATGTGGATACATCTTGGGATAGCGGTGTGTCGCGTACCAAGATAAGGTCCCTGTGACCTTGACATGTGACCTCTATCATAGAAAATGCTTGTCCGGACCGTATTTTCAATACTATAACACTTAGAGATACCAAACTTGGTATGTGAATACATCTTGGGATAGCGGTGTGTCGCGTACCAAAATAAGGAGGTCATTTTGACCTTGACCTTGACCTGTGACCTCTGTCATAGAAAATGCTTGTCCGGACAGTATTTTCAATACTATAACACTTAGAGATACCAAACTTGGTATATGGATACATCTTGGGACAGCGGTGTGTCGCGTACCAAAATAAGGTCACTATGACCTTGACCTTGACCTGTGACCTCTGTCATAGAAAATGCTTGTCCGGACCGTATTTTTAATACTATAACACTTAAGAGATATCAAACTTGGTATGTGAATACATTTTGGGATAGCGGTGTGTCACGCACCAAAATAAGGTCATTGTGACCTTGACCTGTGTCCTCTGTCATAGAAAATGCTTGTCCGGACCGTATTTTCAATACTATAACACTTAGAGATATCAAACTTGGTATGTGGATACATCTTGGGATAGCGGTGTGTCGCGTACCAAAATAAGGTCATTGTGACCTTGACCTTGATATTTGACCTCCATCATAGAAAATGTCTGGAAAATGTTTGTCTGGACCGGTGGGGACTATGGATTGCCCTGCAATTCTTGATGCTCTTGTTAAACTAGGATTGCGTTTCAAAACAACGTTATCTCGATCGTTTAATGTGAGGTTGATAACTTTGTGCGTGTGTCTGATCTAGTTATTGCGTATTACCTATTTAAAGTTAAAAATGTCACAACGTACCAACCCATATCCGTAGCCGTGTGGTTATATCTACATGAACAAGCACAGATAAAAGCTAAACTTTACTGGTTCAAATCCCGTTCCGGGCAAAAAGAAAATCATGAAATATAATTGGAAGCCGTATATTCATCGATGTTACCTGTACGAAAACTAGATGAATTTTAGTGTGTGTGTGTGTGTGTGTGTGTGTGCGTGCGTGTGTGTGTGTGTGTGTGTGTGTGTGGTATCTCGACGAGATGGGTACAATAGAGTCTGGACTTCTTGTGACATTTTACGCATCGATTCTGGCTTATAAACCGACTTTTTGGCTGCTCGTCGAATTGAAACTACTTCACCTGTGACTCAGTCAAATTCACGAGTTATTACTAGTTTAAGTATAGCGCCTGTAGCTTTAAGCACCTAATAGTTTTAACTTACATTTCCCAATGTACACGCGACTTGAAATGATGGATACAGTCCAGAAATTGTGACAAGCCCCACCAATAGGCACTCTTGTGATCGCAAACATCTCTGGATTTCGATCTGTGGAATGGTTCGACACGATCATAGTAGAAATGTAACACTGGCAAGCAATATATCCAGGATGGGTCGGCAAACTGAGCACACGCGATTTTGCAAATATCCACTAGTTGTCCTAAAGCCATGTTCAACAACCTATAAAACAGCATGCACCAGTTTTATAATCACATCAATTATGCTAGCCATAATTTAAAATTAAAAATTGTTATTAATGCTTGATCTTATAATGATCGTTATGTTTACCGCTGTGTTTTAGGTATGATATTAAATACGTATATCCACATTGTCATATCATTAAACCAAACCAGACTGTCTTCTGATGTTGCCGATTAATATATGCAGTGCATTTCCCTTTATATGTAGTAGATCTTTCATGATATGCAGTGCATTTTTAATTATATGTGATAAATAAATATTTATATGTGGTAGAAATGCATTTATATGCAGTAGATCAATCATTATATGCGATAGATAAGTCATTGTATGCAGTAGATAAACCATTATATGCGGTCCAGTTATCGTTATATGTTGTGCATTAATTACTATATGCAGTAGTTTATCTAATATATGAGGTCATTTGAACATAATATGAAGTACGTTTGTATTTATATGCAGTGCTTCTGTTGACTTTATATGTGGTACATATTCTAATATACGTAGTGAATACGTCTTTATATTCGGTGGTTTCAATTGCATTATATTCGGTACAAACGGCTTTATACGTGGTGCATTTCTTATGATATGCAGTGCTTTTTCTATTATATTCGGTGGTTTTTCCATTATGATGAAGAGATCAATCGGAACACTCGTTTTTTTTAAAGATGTTACGATTTTATTGGAAATCTAACTAGACTGCTTCACTGCGTATGTCCCGTTTCACTCAAACAAGGAGGTGCAAACAAGCGACAGTCAAACGGCGATTTTATCGGCCGAAAAAAATCGCTCACGTAAAGTGCATTCCAACTGCGATCATGGTCAAGCATCTCGTCTGATCTATGTTCTATAAAAAGATATGGCAAGTTGGGCTTTTTCTCAATATTGATTACACAATGCACGCGCGTGACATACATAAATAGAGGATATTTGTTGATGTGGAGTGAATCAATAGAGAATATTTGTTTCTTTGGAGTGAATATAGGGTTTAATCCACTATTTCGCTGGAAAGTATATAATAAATACATACATTACAATTACTGAGGAAGTGTACGCGCTAAATACACAATCACTCTTATTCCCAAGGATAGTCCCCCATGTTGGTACGTACCATACCAAGTTCTGTACCCGGTGTCCTTATAAGGAAAGAATGGGCTGGTGGCTTCCGGGGGTGTGGTTGTGAACAAAATACATCCACACACCCCGCACCCCAAAGGGATGGTATTTTGCTGGTTTTGTGAGAATGTGGTAAGGAAGGTGTTGTTTTTCTTGCGATTGCAGCGGTGAGGATGTGTTGGTGGTGGTGTGTGTTTGGTGGTGGGTGGGTGTGTGTGGGGTGGGGGAGGTGAGGCGGGGGCTACACAAATTCCATGAGGGAAGTGTCTGCGGTGGGGGAATTAGGGGTTAACGTATAAAAACACACGGGGTATGGTGGCTGGAGATTTTTCCATTTTTTTAGGATATCAGTAATTACTGAGAGAATACACGCAAAACAATTATGCACCTATCAATTATTTCCCCCGCCGGTGTAGGGGTAGGGTCGCAACGGGCTCACCCAAGGAAAATCGATTTATTGTTAATTCTCCTCCCTGGGAGATTATTTTTAGGGTAATCCCCAATGTTGGTATTATACCAGTTCTGTCTGAAGTCCCTACCCCGGTGTCAACGTTGTTGGTCTAATAATTCAACTTTTCCACGCAATATCTGTGGAAGATAAAATATGTTGAAGGGGATGGTGGTGGGGAAGCGGGGTTCAGGGGGTATTTTCGAGATTTTTTCCAGGATGGGTTGGTGTATTTTTCGAGATTTTCCAAGGGACTGGGATGTTATCAAAACATATGCCATTTTCTAACGCCGTTCTAGTCAACGTGTTTATGTTTGACCTAATTGTATTCAACAGTTCGTGTTTTTTTATATTATTAAAATGAATCCAGTCTTGGTTTGGACTGAAAAAAGTAAGACAGTTTTTGTTCTATTTATAAAACTGGAAATCCTTTAATTACGTAAAGCGTGTATATACACTGGCCAATCGCTGTGGGTCTAAATAATCGATAATGACAGCGTTCTACGTGCAGTCGTTTATATTTAAACGCTGTGTAGCAGTCTAAATCGTAACATCTTTAAAAACGAGTGTTCCGATTGATCTCATCATAATAATGAAAAAAACACCGCATATAATAGAAATTGCACTGCATATCATAAGAAATGCACCACGTATAAAGCCGTTTGTACCGAATATAATGCAATTGAAACCACCGAATATAAAGACGTATCCACCACGTATATTAGAATATGTACCACATATAAAGTCAACAGAAGCACCGCATATAAATACAAACGTACTTCATATAATGTTAAAAGGACCTCATATATTAGATAAACTACTGCATATAGTAATAAATGCACCACATATAACGATAAATGGACCGCATATAATGGTCTATCTACTGCATACAATGACTTGTCTATCGCATATAATGATTAATCTACTGCATATAAATACTTTTCTACCACATATAAAGATTTATTTACCACATATAGATAAAAATACACTGCATATCATGAAAGATCTACCACATATAAAGGGAAATGCACTGCATATATTA
The DNA here is from genome assembly GCA_037043455.1 of Cyrtodaria siliqua. Taxonomy (NCBI): domain Eukaryota; kingdom Metazoa; phylum Mollusca; class Bivalvia; order Adapedonta; family Hiatellidae; genus Cyrtodaria; species Cyrtodaria siliqua. The sequence goes on from JAWPHD010007954.1 coordinate 50,485, forward strand.
ATCGGCAACATCATAAGACAGTCATGGCGTTCCATAGTTAACTGTTAAAGAAAGATAGTAAACAGTATGCCGTAAACATGTAAACCTATGAATGTAAACGCAAGGACCTTAAAACCGACTCATGTTTATAGTTTAAATAATTCTTACATGCAACTTCTAACCTAAGGACGTGATGAAACCTAAGCCCTTGTATGTCGGCCATTCAAACCCGTTTTTTCATATTAATCCCATGTCAATAGTCAATAATCAAAATGAAAAAAATGAGACGCACAACTGATTTTGAAATCAGATACACTATTTAATTAGTTTAAGTGAAGCGTTTTTAAAAGTCCTCGAGTTACTCAGTAACGGTCCCCCGTTGGACGCCAAATGTCACAAGTCTAGAAAAAATGTGCAGCCAGACCGGGGCTCAAACCCGGGACCCTCGGACTACCGTTCCGATTCTCTACCGACTGAGCTAACCGGCCGGACAATGCAACATCAATATACCTGTTAGGGATCCAGGATCGTGACTGTCAGCATGAAATAGTATAAAAAAATGTCTAACAACCGGCATGGAGTTAACTCCATTAGAAATTCAGGGACGAATTTCGATCTGGTGGGGGTGTATGTAACCGGGTACAGGTATATGGTGAAATACCGATTCCTAACCGTATGTCCTCGATAGCTCAGTGGTTAGAGCCCTGGTACGGTAAACCAGAGACCCTGGGTTCGAGTCCCGGTTGAGGAACGATTTTTTCACCACCTGTTATATTTGGGGGCTCGTCCGGGATCCAGGACCGTGACTGTCAGCATGAAACAGTATGAAAATAAGTCTGACAGCCGGCCTGGAGTTAACTCCATTAGAAATTCAGGGACGAATTTCAGTCTGTAGGGGGAGTGTGTCACGGTTATGGATATCTAACAGGTAGATTGATGTTGCATTGTCCGGCCGGCTAGCTCAGTCGGTAGAGCATCGGAACGGTAGTCCGAAGGTCCCGGGTTCGAGCCCCGGTCTGGCTGCACATTTTTCTAGTCCTGTGACATTTGGCGCCCAAAGTGGGGCCGTGACTGAGTAAACTTCGAGAAACATTCACATGATTCTCTGTACCCATGGAATTTCAGTCTGTAGGGAGAGTGTGTCACGGTTTGTGGATACCTAACAGGTAGATTGATGTTGCATTGTCGGCCGGTTAGCTCAGTCGGTAGAGCATTGGAACGGTAGTCCGAAGGTTCCGGGTTCGAGCCCCGGTCTGGCTGCATATTTTTCTAGCCCTGTGACACAGGGAACAGCTTTGAACATCCAAATGTATTAGGTTATGCTTACGGAAACAGTAGGCGTAATTTGTACATTCAAAAGTGTGGTGCGTTTCTTTTGGCTCTCAGTATATATGCACCTCAGCCCCTTTCTCAACTAATGGCGCGATATGATAACAGTTGTTAAACATAATGCATTCAATGGAACAAACTTTGTGTAAAAAATGTTCTATACTGAACTGCTTTATGGTTTAGAAAATGTATAAAACCAGAACTTAACTTAATCATTTAGGTTGGAAGACATACAAATATTAGACAGGGTTTCCACATATAGGATCTTTTACGACTGTTTGTTAAATTAACCAAATGTAACTTAGCAGTTATCATATTTTCGTTGTTTAAATTGTGTAATGATAGTTTGTGAATTATGGAAATATGGTCAGTTGGAATGTTCCGAGCACATTATTTCTTAAACACAGTGTTTACACATTCAATACATTTAACACATTGAAGACATGACCTGATCTGATCTCATCGCTCAACTGAAACGCTGATATAGTGTACAGAAAACATGTTCAAGATTAAATGAAGTTCACTATATGACTTTGACAACCTCATAATCTAAAAACAATAAGCATCCGTCCAAACCAAACAACACTCACAAAGTTATACGAAACAAGGTTTATGATAAATATGCCTGTTTCATTTTATGGATCAAGCACAATATTTCTTCTAACAGACTGTTTATTCATGCAAAGTTAATACATTCGAATAATAAATACAACTTTTCTTCTACGTGTTGAAATAGCTTTGTTTACTTTATTTTAATAACACTCATTTATTCCTGACTCCTATCTGGATTTCATTTCGTATAGTTTGTTCCCATTGATATCAATGACCAGGCGAGGAACAAGCGTAAGCCTTTAAAATCTAAAAAGTTACGAACATATAATAAATTCATGTGTTTTTGTCCATAAACATGGACTAACGACTTTAAAATTCTTATTCATGTATCGAAACGTATGGATTTAATGAAAGTACTCGCACAATCGTTGGAAGTTTATAAAATTAGCCAATCAGTGAACGCTAACCAATTTCGGTCGTAAGGAACATCCTACAATGGTATTCGGACTCTCACTCCTCTCACTGCATCCATGAAAATTCGATTATTGGTAAACAGCTTCCAGTCGGTATGGCATATAAACCAGTGTTTCAGTTGCGTATCTGATCAAACTCCTCAATGAATTTTACGCATGGGTTAGTAAATAGGTAAATTTAATATTCCGGGGAAAACGAGTGACGAGTATGTGTGTAAGATTCCATATATATATTTTTTAACTGTATTACTATTCATTCTTCTATCTATCCTTCTGTCTTTAAACTGTTACAGAAACCTGTGAAATAATGTGAATTTCCTACCTCTTGTATCGTTTTTTGTTATTAAAAACAGTTAATTAACAGATATGAACAACTTCCCTTTTTCAGTATTTATTGACATTCACACTAGCGTTTGTTTAAAGCTGTTTGGCGGCTGTAAAAATCGCCTAGTCTACAAATCGTCGTGTTATTACGTACTGATCCTTTGTGGTTTTAAAGTAGAATACACTTTATCCGGTGCAGGGGGGCGTGAGAAGTGTTGAACCGTATATTACCTCTCATGAACAGACGCAATTCAACTGAGTCTGATACGTTTCTCTTTGGTTCGTTTGTGTTGCTTCCCAACAATCAGCATTTAGTGTTACAGAAATGGTAGCTAAAACATAAAGCTATATCACAAAGGACGACACGTTATCCATTCTAATGTGGTTGCAGTATATGACATAATCTCCGAGTTATTATTGGTCAATGAATTAAGATAAAGCATGTACAAGAAACGCACCACCATTTTTCATATAAAAATTACGCATACTGTTTCCATAATCCTAACCTAATCTATTTTATATTATAAAAGTGGCTTCTTTTGATGTTCGGTATATATGTGTCACAGAGTCAAAATATCCCATTTGGCATGTTGTCCAAATCCTATATTTTCCCTATATGTTGTGGCCCTCCTGTTCAATCCAATATACTAAGTGTCCGGTATTTGTCCATTGTTTGTATATGTAAGTCAGGTCAGTCCATGTTTTGTTATGTCATGTGCATGTATACGTCAGTGTGGTCGAGTGATCTGATTGGGTATGAATGAACCTTAACCTCTTCTTTATATGAAATATGAATTCCCGCATATTAGGGACACGCTCGCACTAGGCCATCTTGGATAGTCACCATTTATAGATCATTGACTGTATTTGCATTTACATGCACTACAACTGTTAATAGAATATATCTTAAGAGATCTCGAATATACATCCATCCATGGTAAGTCATTGCTGAACTTGTTGTAATAATTTATTATGGACTTGATGCTAATTGTAATGTTGGTGTGACGAAGTCTTTTACAAAAGCCCGGCAATAATGGCGGCGGTTGTTTATATATCTAAGTTTAATAGAGAATGCGATTTATTGAGAATGCGATATATTATCTTTTACATATAATGTTAATGTTGGAATTGAACTAGGATGGGATAACCATTACATGATTATATTTACTCTGATATGTTAACTGACTCTGTGATAAATATTAAGGTATTCGTTATTGTAAATACTTATTTTTATATCGATAGGTCACCTAATAAAGAAATAAAAGAAAACCCCACTGTACATAGTTATGTTTACACGATATATCTATATAGACAAACAGACAGACAGACAGACAGACAGGCAGGCAGGCATAGATATATAAATATATATATGCTGCTATGGTTGTCGTTATTTAAAGGAAAACGGAAAAGCACGAAGATATCCGACGCGTTCAATAGTAAGGCCTTAAGTTTCCGAAATCAATCTTTTTAGGTTGACTAGGTGGCCGAGTGGACTAGGGCGTCTGCTATATAATACCAGTCTAGCAACATAAGCATATACTAAGCAATATTTGTATTTATTGGAATGTGTGAACAAATGTTTGTAGACATATGGATTAATGCAGCCTTTCTGCATCCATTTAATAGTAACTACTTACCCTTGTTCTTTACCAAAACACTTCAACAGACCGTCATAGTCATGGCATTTTTGCCGCTTATAATCTGGGCGGATTAGAACAGCATTGAACAGGGTTTGCATTTGGCCCTGATCTGGAGAAACGAGTAACGTTTTGCAAAATCGCGTTACCGTTAGAGCGAATACCATCCTTTCTTCAGCATGTGATTTTGATTCCGACCCCCTGTTAAGATGTGTGGCCAGTTTTTCAAAAAGCACATCTACCACCTGGAAAATGTATGTGATATCATATGTCAGGTTAATTATTCAGTGCGGACCAATTCATATTTTCTTTTTTTACTATTTTTCAAACACACACATCAAAACATCAAAAACACATACAATGATTACGCTAATCTTTAAATGATGTTAGCTTCAATATGGAATAAAGTTTTGCATATAGGGTCTAATGATGCATACAAAGCCAACAATCAGCACATTTTTACATAATAATTATAAAATCATATAGCACAATCTTATTAAAAGAATGCTTAAATGACATGGTCGTCTTAGAACGGAAAACAAGTTAACTGAGAATCAATAACTTCATTAATGCGCACCATCTCGCTTTTCTCCAGATTTCATTTATAAAGGAACTAGAGATGCATGCATGTTTTAATAATGTGGAAACATAAGGTATCAAACAATATCGACAACATACGTATATAGTGACAAGTGACGCTATAAGTATGATATCGTGTTTAGTTCCATTAATAATGAAGAAAACAATTGGCAAAGACTATAACAGACAGCAGACACATTATAGACTAATTTAAAAACACATAGTTGATGTTGTGATGCAATATAAAAGTCGAACAGGAAATGCAGCTATCACAGAACATAGTAAACCCAAAAACACGCAAAACGACAAACATGAATGGCAATGTTAATAAGGTATAAAGGCATATGACGTCACAAACACAAAAAGGGTTGACAATAGGGCTACCGCATTGGAACGGTCAGTGGCAAAAAAGACCGCTGTGGGAATTAAACCAGGTTCTAGATGGACTGGTTACAAGAGTAAACGCTTCGATAAAATAGTCATGAGCGGTTCTTTGGAATGTTTTTTGTTGAGTACGATGTATAACCATAATCATCTCGAATAATACTTATTTCATCTATGTTATATTCAAAAATAGAATAAGTATAAAGGTCGAACAGGAAATGCAGCTTTCGCAGAACATAGTAAACCCAAAAACACGACAAACATGAATGGCAATGCTAATAAGGTATAAAGGCATATGACGTCACAAACACAAAAAGGGTTGACAATAGGGCTACCGCCTTGGAACGGTCAGTGGCAAAAAAGACCGCTGAGGGGTGGGGGGTGGGGGCGTTAAACCAGGTTCTAGGATGCACCAAACCTCACATGTACCCTACTGTCATCCCAATAAAACGGGACAGTGTAAATAAAGAAATCCCCGCCATGAACTATTCTCTAACCAACAAGGCAGCATTAATAGGCAATAAAAGTAAAACACAAAAATGCTCGTATATATATAAATACAAAAAATGAAAATAGTCTAGAAAGACACAAAGAAGGTACTCAATGACTTGGCAGAAGCCAGAGCAACAAGAGAATAACCCATTGAGGGCACGACAAAACAAGATTGCAGACAAACATCAAACGTCACCGTCCTTTTGGGCTTTAGGTAGACGTCATCATAGGGTCCAAGGCTGTCCGGTCATCATATAATTTAAGAGGAAAGCATAGTGGCGAACTGTAAATGGGTCTACCACCAATCATGCAGTGCGTTGCAAAATGATAGGGTCATAACCTCTTTTGATAAACCTTTTAACAAGTTTAACAAAACTAGTATGAAACTGATCATGACCAAGGATCTTACGAAGTTTGTAAATCACGTCACCATAGAACTTGAATGAGTGTATTTTCCTTATACTTTCGTAATACCTGACAATATGTTACACGTCAATATCGGCTGAATTTCTGACCAAATAACAACATTGAATGCCGAATTATGTGACTTTCATCAATTCTCGATATAGAGCGTTGGCCCATTTTTATTTAAAAAGTAATCCAGAGTTAGTTAAAGATGAATCATAGCCTTGCACTTAATAAAAAATGTATAGTATGTACTATGGCTGAGACGGCTTTGAGTACGGGTGTCAAGAAATCTGTCCAAGCAGCAAATTATCGACATATTAGCTAACCGTGGGAAATATCATCTAAATCCAGATCTAGGTTTAGGTGACTCGAGGATATAGAGCCTACTGGTGCAACGCATATGTTTGAGTTCTTGCATTACACGTCATGGACGTGTAAATGTTTCTAATGTAATTTTGTTTGTTTCTATTCGTATTTTTGGTTGACTGTGGTCTTCGATTGCTACATGTCATGTTTGACTTTTATATCCACTTTTATCCATATTTTACACGAACGATTACGATCATCTGCATACATCCGTCTTTATTGCATTTCAATATGTGACAGATTAGTATTTCTCGTGGGGCAACAATTCATAATCACACATTTTAATCATGGCTGTCAACATATTCAGTAAAATTATCAATATAAATATCGTCTAGCGCATGCACGCACGCACGCGCGCGCACGCACGCACGCACGCACACGTAATTGATAACACAATGGCACATACCATTCGATGAATTTCATTTTCCTTGCTTAAAGCTGGAATCGAGCGTTTGTAAGCAACAAACAGATCTTCAATTATAGTAAAAACTCTATCGTAACTGTCCTTTCTGTTTTGCGTAAACTGTTTTGCTGCTGGAAGAAACTCTTCCAAAGACAGCAGAAGGTGACGGCGATTTTGTTCGATCTGTTTCGTGCTCTTCTTATCACCAAGTAAATAATTACTAACATGGCTCATTAGACTCGTTCCCTCGACCTTGGGTTTATGTTCAATAACTCCGTCATAAACTTCGGTTAAGCCTAGGAAAACAAACATTGAACATACATTATATTTTAAAGAATTGCTGTCTGGTATGATTTTATGTATTAAGCGGGCAGGCGGACTTTTACATGGAATAAATGTACCTTACACAGGCAAAATGTTCTCAGAGATATTCAGCTGATTTTGTTTCCATTCATATGCACATTTAGAACGTTGTAACCTATATCAATGAACATTTAGAGAACGACGCCTGAAAACATATTATATTATTTGTATGTATATTGTATGTTGAATGTATAAGGTAAAATGTGTATAGAAATAGAAATTCCTTGTATGATATTCCCTAGACGAACCTGATAGCTCATTTTTTTATCTCTCATGGTCCAAGAGGTCGTTGAAAAACCAGTTTAACTTATGGTACTATCATATATCTTTGATTTGATAGCCATGATGAATGATGAAATAGTTTGTTAATGTTCCATGTATCGACCTTTTGACATGTGGCAGTAGAGTCTTAGAAAGATTGGAACCAGATTAACTTAAAGTATTCTCAAAATTCTTCAATTTAATACTCGTGATGACACAGTTTGTTACCCCTGTAACCCCATGCTCCGGAGTCTTTAATGTAAATATGTAAGATACGCATTGGTCCTTTTATAAGTGTTCCAAAAACATGCTAGTACATAGGAGTACGAGCATTGTATGCATTTTTTTAACCCAGTGACGTTTCAATACTGTAAAACTTATAGTAAAATGTAAGATATCTTTACAAGCATTGTGACTACGTCCGGACATATGTACGGACTACCAAGACGATATTATTATACCCGCTTTTGTGTTAAAAGTGGGTATAATAAGGACATTATTTGCTGTCTTAGTTCGGTCGTTATATTGATACAGAAACAAATAGTTAGCACGTAGACACGTTTACTGAGTGGGAGTAAAAATAAGGATACTTTCTGAATATAAAATCGTTAAACCATCTCTAAAACAGATATTATTAATAAGCGTAAATGATGTTAATAATTAAAAATACTGTATTATTTAGAACGTTATCGCTATTGACTATTTACTAGTACAAACCTGGCTTTAGATTTAACCATCTGTGTGCAGTTGAAGGAAGATACTCAACCACTGGATCTTTCTTTTTGTATTCTACGCAGTAACAGTATTCCAAGTGTGTTAAAACTACAGGTATTTTGATTTTCCCCGCAAATACGTGATATATGCGTTTCTTCTTCTCGTGTGTTCTGTGGCATTGGCTGTTAAATGATAGAGACACTTTTATATAGTAAAGTAAATGAGTTTCCGGGTGTTTTTTATTGCTGGTAAATATTATTTTGATGAACAAATTTACACAGCTGGCTTTTGGTCAAGAACGGTTTAATTGACCCATTTGATAAATTGTACACCGCATAGCTATTCGAATGTAAAAGGGGTAACGACATATCACGGTTAAACTTTATTAAACTATCGAATGGGTGAAAAGTGGCAGGTACGTACGATTTTTCTAGATTTTTGGTTACACACGGAAAATAGAAAATTATTTTTAAAAAATGTAACGGACAATACAAAAACCGAACAGTGTCCACATCATGGACACGTATGTCTATAATAACCTATAATGTTTGAAATAATTTTCGAATATAAAAATATTTAAAGTTCTAAATTTCTATAAACCAAACACCTTCATTCAATAAGGTAACGTGAATTACGGTAACATAGGCTTAATAACGCAGGTATCCAAGGAATAAGCATTAGGTGAAACGAAATTTTATATTTTAAAAAGTGTATGTAATGTTCAAAATGAGTTGTTACAATCAATTTAAATTACGGTAACGTAGGTTTAATAATGCAGGTATCCAAGGTATAAAAAGTAAGTAAAGCGAACGTTAATATTATAAAAAGCGTGAATAATGAAGAAAATTTAAAATAGAAAACCTTTCTTCCATGCCTTTTTAGTCTTCAAAATGCAGTAAAATTAAACAAATGCTATAGGAAACGTATTCTACACCTGTAACACGATAACGGCCCCACTCAAAGATGGAAAACAAGTTGCAAAAGACTACATAAATAATGGGCTTTCAGAAAATTGGGTCTACAAAATACCCCGGTGGGAGAGATGGTTCACCTTATTCGTGGCCTATTTGGTTTTACTTTTGGAACACTCTGCTGTGGTACGACTTCTGCAGGGGATGCTATAGTGACCTCTGGCTCTATTGAATCAGTATGTGCAGGTGACTGTTCGTGATTTGGTTCATCACCATGTGGCGCTCTGGACTGCGTTGCAATGAGTTTCATTACTTTATGAGTCGGATGTTTTATTTGATCCTCTAATTTTTGAATCACATCGATCAAAGTATATAAATTTGGGTTAATCTCATTATAAACATTCGTTTCCATAGGGGTACTGGTATATATCGTTTATCCTAAAGTTCCCGTTCTGAGTGTGTTGATGAATACTCGTTCAGCGACTGTTCTGGCACTGTAGCTGCCATTTTTGTGCTATGAAAATATCGTCCTGACGTTCTCGTGCTAACTGCCGTAAGTTACTCTAAAAAAACGTGCAGTGTTGGCAACCTCGCTGTTCCAACCGTATGTATTACAGTTTTAAAACACTTCTTAGCACAAATACAACGTATTTACATTATTAAAGTATGAAAAACAAATAGAAAAAACATAATATAAGTATAAGGACTGAATAGGCTATTTCGATATTTTAACAGGGTATGAAAACCATTAGCTGGTTTAAAGCTAGCAAGAAGATCAAAATATCGAATTAAATCCTTAAATGAATCCAACGTCAGTACTAAATTAGGTTATGATGTTTTAATGTACTGACGTCAAATGCCTGCTGGGTTTGGTTTCATGATGAAGTAAGTTTTCCATTATTTTAACGAGGTTTGTGTTTTCTACAGATCTACACACTTTGTGAGTCAAAATTTCATGGAAGCAGTATTTTTTCTTCAATCCAGATCAACATCACTTTGAATTAAGAACAACTACATTTTAATTTTAAGTCCCATACCCGGACGTCGATAGTATAAAAAATTGAGATTGCTGTCTTTATCGGTTCTAGTGGAGCAATATTAGCAACATTTTCTATTTTTGTCTATTTTTAGCTGGGATGTCATTTGCATTAAGTATTTAGAACCACCTAGATATCACTTACAATGTTTCTGTTTCATTTAACCATAAAATGTGTAGGAGCGTTAGCCTCACACGTTTTTCATGTATAAGCTATTAAAACATCAATTGCCAATGCCCGCATTTTTAAAGCCTTATCAGTATGAACTTTCTTAAGCAAATAATTACCTGTTACTTATATTATTGCTTGAGTAATGATCGAATTAATACCTCTGAATGTTTTAGAGGAGTAGCGATTGCCAAATTGTATAGTGTTGTTTTTTTAGCCGTGACAACCATCTTCGATATAGCTAGATTTTCATCTACAAAGTGGAAAAGGTAAAGGTCTGTGAAATTTCATGAAGATAATGAAGATAATAATAAAGGTTTCTGAATTTCCATAGATGTCAATGAGAACAGAAATGAGAACAAATTCAGTTAAGAACTACCTCCACGACATGACTTCAAAATCACTTTAATAAAGATCCCGTTTCAATACCTTTATTTAGACATAATAAGGAAACATTATGTAAATTTCTTTATTATCCGAGGAAATGTTTTTTAAAGTATCGATCACAGTACTTACAATAAATAAGTCTATGTCAACAATAAAAGGCCCTATAAGGACATGTAACATTGGTAATATACGCCTTTTGTTGTAATACGGCAATATATCAACATACTATGTGTATCAATCTCTTCTTTGGACGTAGTCATCCTTTCAAAATTCTGATTTAATGGATGTAAAAAAAAATATTTTCATGATGCACCCTGTCCTGTCAAATACTTTGCCGTTATGTGATAGGTTAAGTTTCAGGTTGGCTGAATATTACAAAAGCGTCTGTAAACGTAGATACAAATGTTGAACAGGAAATGTAGCATTCACAGAACGCAGTCAACCAAAAACACGGATGTAAAACAAATATCAATTAGATAAATACTCATTTACAAATTAAGTATGTGACGCCATAAACAAAAGAGTTGACAATAGTTGTTGTAACACCTTGGGACTATCCATAACAAAATGACCGCTGTAAATTTTAAAACTGGATTAAAAAAACCTATAACCCTATGAAAAAGGGATATAGGTCCTGTACGAGTAGATTGTATAACTGATAAAACCAACTACATTCCTGGTCATAGGTTAGATACTTTGCAATGAATGACCCAGGTTGGGTGGCAAAAAGTCGTTTGTAGAAAGGGACCAACCAAAATTGAAAGGGTTTATTTTAGACGTGATTCAATAAAATAGGTGTTAAATAAGACGAAATGTATAATATTGCAAGACCATAGTCAAATAGTGACAGGTTAAAGTCAGAAGGGTCTTAACTCAATAAATTATCTTTGGACAATTTGGTTATAAAAGCTGAGCGACTGGATTGTATAAATGATAAGCAACAACTGTATAAAGTGTCAAGACCATGCAAGTTATGACTCCGGTTAGTTTGTATAGCAAAATGTGGCGACGACGATGACGCAGACAACAACGACGTCTAACAACGTGATATGTATTTGTCATGTTTAATTGAAATGACAATAGGGTAAGAGTGAGATTTGTGCACCCTAGAACCTGTTTTAAAGCCCAGTTGCCACGTTTGCCACTGACTGTCCAAGGCGGTACCCTGTTGTCAATCATTTTATGTTTGCGGTGTCGCATACTCCGCTTTTATTTATCCGTGTGATCACGCAGATGACACATGCCTAACCCTAATACAATTCGAAATTGAACTCATAGTTTGTGTGAGACTTTTCGATGGTTATAGCTCAATCTGATTGGGGCCTTCACTATTTTACATCCATCACTGCAATCCACGAGAACTTCAGCATAGACCATATTTCAACCTTGACATATTTGTATTACATATATCCGTGACATATGTTACATTTGTCAAAGCATAGAACATTTTCACATAATGTATAGTTATAATGGTCATATACTCATTTTTAAATTATTGATTCCTATCATTAAAAAATTTACTGAGCGACTCCAATGCCATGCGAAAATGATTGAGAAAACGTGTAGATTTCGTTTTTGTTTGGCGTAATACGCAACCATCAAAATTCATTGAAGTGAAACAAAAAATCGAGAAAACCGTACTAGAAGGATTTCCTCGGAACACTTGTGTCGCCTGCCTTGTGCGTGTTAGTGACATTGACCTCTGACCTACTGACACCAAGATCAATAGGAGTCATACTCTCACCAAGGTCAAACACATTTTAAAGTTTGAAAACGGCGGATGCAATCCTTTAGAAGTTATTTAAACGAAAGCGAGATGCCAGTGGCAGTAGTATATAGACTGAGCGTACCAGCGCAGTTTCCCCTTCGCAGGGCCCCAGAACCCAAGCATTAAATATGTGCTAGCCACGGCTCTCAACTCAAGCACACCGTTGTTGACAAAAACTAGCCCAAAACGACAATATGCTTGTTGTTAAAAGCCTTTAACACATGTTAAATTTGCTTGAGTAAGCCCCTGCTTGGGAAAACAACGCAGATACGCTCAGTCTATATACTACTCATCAAACTGGTTTTAAAATTATCAATACGATAAAAAATATATTTTAATCCATTTTCCTTTTGTAAATAACTAAAACATTTAAAATCATCAAACAAAGTCAGACGGAACCGGACAGTAGTCTTCAGAATCGCTATATACATATCATATTCTATCATGAAATATTTTATTTTTCTACATTTTGCTATCTTGTATTTTAGTTCAAGTAGCTCTTCCCTGTTTTATTCAGTTTTCTTTGATAATAATACATTTCAGCCAGCAATCTTTTCTTCTTATTGACTTGGCTTTCTTTGGTGTTCATACAATGATCACGGACTATCTCATATTCTGCTTGGCCCTGCTTGCCTTGCATTAATTTTTTTCTATATTTATCGTTTAAGTTTTCAAGTATTTTGAAAATCTTTTCTATACATTTTTATTCCATTATAATAATAATATTTATTTTATGATAAGCAATGAAATACTGTATTTTATCAGTGAAATAAAAGTGTTATTCCACACTGTGGAATATACAGTTTTATTTCCACTGTGACGGCCGAGACTACAGTTTTAATGTACAACCAACACAAATGCACAGTAACACAACTCACAAGATATTCCAACTGTTAAACTGTTACATCCACTGTTTATTTAATTACTTCATTTCTTTGACGTTAACGGTTTTTCTCACTTCTCGATGAAATAAAATATGTTATTCACGACAAAACAACAAATATCCTCTTTATATTATTTATTTATAAGCCTTTATATCTTATTTTGAATTTTCTTAAACTGTACCCAACTATTAAAATCATCATTAGAGCCCTTCCACTTAACCAAGGCTCGTTTCTTTTTATAATCAAGTCGTATAACTATTTCAATTCTAAATACTTCTTGGTCAGCATTTAACATTTCCAATTCGTAAAACCTCCCGTCAATCTTTTGATTGTTTAAATCTTTTATGTTGTATGTTATAGGATTTGTATGTTGAATTTCATCAATAACAAATATTTCTTCCGTCCAGTTTGGTGTATACCCTTTCTCAAAAGTTCTTTTATATTTCTAACTTTTTTATTCTAACCTTTTCTCCTATTTTAAACTTTGGTTTAATTTGATTATTTTTCATCTTTCCATACAAATTGAGATATGCTTCTCCTTTATTTTTCTCATCACTTGCTTCAATCGGTGTCATTTTAATACTACGCTGTTTTGTATTACTATACGTATCAACCTTGCCTCCAAAACGTCTAAATATGTATTTGTATTGTTTGCTGTCAAATATTTCCACATCCTCTCTTTTAATGTTCGATTAAACCGTTCAATTACCAAAGCTTTTCCATAATTAAACTTATGATACATTTTAATATTGTTATCAAATTCTAGATAAAATTCTACACCTTGGTCAAAACAATTGTGCTCATAATTATTTGGAAAGCTTTAGTAATTTCTATACCGGTTTTATTTTGAACAGGCATAACTCAAGCAAATTTACTAAATACATCAATAAAAGTAAGCAACTTTTTAATACCTTTATCATACTTTGAAAACGATTGCATATCAACTAAATCAGCCGGCCATATTTTATCAATTGCATTAACAATCACTCAGCGTTGGGTGAACTTCTTTCGTAGAGGCTTATAAAGTTCATCGGCTAACTTATCAGTCCATCTCAACGCATTTTCTTGTTTTTTGATGCTCCAAGACAAAGTTTGTATTTAGTACTAATACCCGGCTTGACTATCAAGTTTTTAGCAATTTTTTCTCCAAATGATTTAGACTGACTAGTTTTTAAACCAGTCAGCCTGTTTTTATTACATATCGATTTATTAATAGGATTTTCGTCATAACAATAATCATGCTCTTTGCAAGTAGCATCTAATTCATTTGATTGTTCTCCACTGTCAAGTGGATTACCCGGACCGAAATATTTATAATCGGGAAGTGTTAACCACTTTTTAGGTAATAAAGCGAGTAAAATGTTATGGATATCAATGTTTCCACCTTGTGTACTTTTAACACATTGTGTTTTAGTATTACCACAAGAAGCACATGCTGCTTTTAAAATTCTTCTACATTTTTTGCTGACATTTACAGTAATCATCTTTTCTTTAACGCAGTAACTCATATATAAAATACGATTTTATGATGTTTAAATAAATACGTTTTATTTATGATTTTTTGCAGGTTTATAAGGTTTTAATATTTTATAAAGAATATCGTAGAAACTGTTTCCTTCTTGCAACTTTTCAATGAAGAATAGGCAGAAATACCCACACAATACACTCGTTTTATCTTGATAATGAATAGTGTTATATTTTATATTGGGTGTGTAATTTAAAACTTCTTTTGGTGGACTTAGGCCAAACGGATCAAAATAATACTCATTACAGTAACAAGACCATTGTGTACCAGGTCCGGTAAAATCATCAAGATTAATAATGCCACATTCTTGTTTTATTTGTTTTATTGGTAATTTTATTTTGCTAAAAACTCGCCTGAAGTTTTGTATACCTAAATGCTTAACCGACTTTGTTATGTCTAAGTTAGAAATAGGCCCATTTTTGAAAATTAATTTTGTTTTACAAATGGGACACTTCTATATGGCCTGATTTGTGAATCTACATTTAAACCATTTCCACGGTCAACTCTTAGTCCTTTTCCTTTTTAATCTACTTGTAAACCTTAACCTGTCAAAGCACTAATAAGAGATCCAATCAAAGGAATT
Source organism: Cyrtodaria siliqua (assembly GCA_037043455.1). Lineage (NCBI taxonomy): Eukaryota > Metazoa > Mollusca > Bivalvia > Adapedonta > Hiatellidae > Cyrtodaria > Cyrtodaria siliqua. The sequence continues at coordinate 66,012 of JAWPHD010007954.1, forward strand.
CCTAGTGATGCAAGAAGCCCAAGAAATCCTCCATCTTGTTGTTGTTGCTTTGTTAGTTCAATAGGACAGTATCCTTTAGACTTGATTATCTTTTTTCTTTGTGGTGGCTTAATTATTAGATTTAAGTAACGCTTCTTTTTTATCATTAGGTGCAGCTGTCTCTCCATTTCCAAGTAGTTTACTAATTCCAGTAATTGCCAAAGCGCTAAGTGCTCCTGTTGCTAGTGGTGCTAATACCTTCGGAGTAAATCTAGCAACTGTTGGTAATATTGTCTGAGTCAGCAAGCCAGCTAATGCTCCTAAAAAACAAACATTTTTACTCTGACACCTCATTTGTTATTTTGATATATTTATATCTAATCCATGCCCATTTTTCATAGCCTTGTTAATTTTTTTAATTTAAGTAGCTGTCTGCAGCAAAGGAAAATCCCCAGTTAGTTGGTTATTCTTTAACCTGATCGTTAATTTACTTTTGTTTTCATATGCTTTTGCTAAACTTTGTTTTTGACCATCTGTTAAATTTACCGAGTAAGCTGTGTAATTCGTGTATATTATAAGTTAGATTAACCTATAACTAATTATTTTCCAATAGTATCAATAACAACATCTTCTTCAAGTTCAAGTTCCAGTAATTTAATTTATATATCTTAAATTTAGTTGTTTTGGATCAATGTTGACTTCATCACTTTTATAACTTAAATCAAAACATATCATGCCAACCAGCTTTTTTAAATTATTCGCATTGATTAAAGTTCCAGTGTTTTTATCATTTTGCTTGTAAGAATAATTAATAAAATCTCTAAATATTCTTATAATATTATCATAGCTGTATTCAGTTTTTGGATAATATACCCCGATTCCAACTTCCAGTCTAGATGATTATAAATAACACTTAGTATTGTCAACATTTATATGAAAAATATCTAAGAGATGAGGATTTTGTGTTTGAGAAGAACTCTAGTCTGTCACAAAATGTCACGGGTAGAGCGTATTGGTCGTACATAGCTCTTGTTAGGACATGTTAGTTACACCATAATTCATTGTTGAGTTGAAACAAATTCACAATATACATGATATATTCATGTAACGCGGAAAACCGTGCACATTTTAAGTGGTCGCAATAGGGTGCCCGGAGGGGCCGTTTAATAAGTTTAGTTTTGTGCTAATGCATGTAAAAGTATAGGTCTATCTCCTTAAACGGCAACATTGTGTAAGGGTCCTTTCGTGTAGATTTTAATACTGCGAATTTAGCCACGTATGTCACGGACTGAACGGGGGAAATAATGGTTTGGGCGTAACTTTTGCTATAAAACCCATTGTCTTCTAGTTCTGGCCGGGACTGCTTGATAGTTGCTTTGTTTGGAACAGGAGTTGGACGGCGAAATTCACAGGCAATATGTGGTCAGTATTTATTTTATTAACTTTTATCGTACATTTGTATTCAGTGAGCGGCGCCATCTTGGTTGGTGGTTACGACATCCGGTTAGCTTTGATGTTTCTCAAACATTAACTTGAGACTAGCATATGATTTTGAAGTTACTTTATTAGATGTAATTATTGTAATTGATCATTAATTGTAAAACAATATTAATTTGATAACAGTGGATAATAGGTGTATTAGTTAACGTTGGCGTATAACTCAGTGATTGTAATACACGATTGTTAACATTAGTTAACAGTGAGATGAGTGACTAGTATCAGTGTTCGACGCGTATGCATAGCGTTGTATAATGTGGGCATTAGTTGACATACATGTGTGCATGCATAACTCAGTGAGTGTAATATACGAGTGATTTGATAACGTGGTGTATTACATGTATTAGGGGCATTGATTAACAGCGACGTACATGGCGTATACATGGCGTGATAGAATATGTATACATTGCTACTCATCATTAGTACAGCTTACATATATTTTATTGAAGAATGATTTGTTTGGGTAATGATAATTATGCAAGATTGTTATGTTTGTCAACCGACATCTAAAACGTATGTATAATTACAGCCTAAGCCATCCAGGGTTGGATATAAGCCATCCAGGTTTGGATATAAGCCTTTCGGAGTGGAGCTTAGCTTCCACGTATAACGTTTAAGAGCGGTGGAGACGGTCCCCGTACCTGCGCAGCATGGCCAGGTTCTAGTAGCGACAACCCCCGGGACACAATGTGGGCCCGTTATCAGTCCTCACTGGAGGAACATCATCCACAACCTCAGTGGAGGTTAATCATCTTACATATCGCGTCATCAACCCTTATAGAAGGCATTTGATGACAATCACCCATTGGATTCGCGCATCATCATCTCCATGAGCTCTCGCGCATCACAGTTATCGCGCTAGATCATAGATCAACATTGTTATAACTTTAGTGTCGTATATAATCAGTCGACACATTCAGTATTTGTTACAATACTAAGAACGTCTTAAACGTTCATGAGAACATTCTTTTCATAGTTCATCTGTGTATTCGCTTGTTTTTTTAGATAATTGTATATATATTTAACATATTTTAAAAGTTGCATTAAACTTATGTAAATGCAGTCATCGTCATTGATTCTTTCCTGAGTTAGCCCCAACCACTAGGGTCATCTTGCGACAACTGGTTTTCAGAGTAGTGGGATTTTGGGCGACTACGGAGGGAAAGAATCAATAAGTGATCTTTATTACTAAATCTCTACGTATTATTTTAGAATTGTGTACCACCCTCTGATCCATCAACGCGACTGTTGACGATCACGGCCACAGCTTGGAAGACAAATCAAGACACGACAAGGGTAGGGTGAGTCCAAACTGTTGTTTTGTACGTTCTTTCCTTGGCGCTAGGTCGCAGTGGTCTACACGATTGGGTCTGAGGCACTTTTGCTCAATAATTTGGGTGTTTGTTTTTACCTCCCTTGATATACCAATAGTATCCAATTAGGTTGGCGAACAAGACGTTCTACTCATGTTGTGACACTCGAGTATACTTATATTGATGGGATATACACGTTTCTATGATTGGTTACGGTTTATTTCCAATATCAAATATAAATATTTTATGTAGTGTATATGTTTTGTGGAAGCTAGATACTATCTATACATAACCGTTAGTAGTTAGCGCTAGTACAAATGTGTATGTAACTTGTCCTATGATGATGCCCAAACAGTGACTTACCACTAGTAGTTAGCAGAGTAGAAATATAAGTGACTTGTGTAGTGTAATTATTGTAGTTAGTAGTCCACAATGTCTATGACCATGACGTCCATAAAGGAACTTACGGATATGGGTAAGGAGTTAGGGTATACCGGAGAGGAGCTTAGAACCTTTGTTAAAGACGAACAGGCTAGGGAAAGGGAATTTAGACTTAAGGAAAGAGAATTAGCAAAGCAGGAAAGAGATGAAGAAAAAGATAGGTTAGAAGTAGAAGGTAGATTAGCTAAAGGGAACTAGAATTAGAAAGTAGATTAGCTACAGAGAAACATGAATTAGAAAGTAGATTAGCTAAAGATAAGCGAGATGATGATAAAGAGAAGTTAGAATTAGAAAGTAGAATAGTAAGGGAGAAGCAAGAGTTAGAACATGAGAGGTTCGAAACAGATGGTAGACTAGCTAAGGCTAAGATAGAGATGGAGATGGAGAAATCAGCGTTTGATCATAAGTTAGCTTTGGAGTTGGAAGCAGCTAAGACAGATAGTAAGGACAGTAAAACTGTAGGGAGAGATAATTATTCTGGGAAGTTTAAAGGTCCGAAGTTACCATACTTTGATGCTGACAAAGATAACATGGACAGTTACTTGTTACGGTTTGAACGTTATCCTGAGTTAGCCCCAACCACTAGGGTCATCTTGCGACAGTCTGATCTCTGCATATAAACAAAAATATGTTTTGGATTTTTAACACCAGCAGTTGTTGATGTCATATTAGTTGCCATTACGTAGCTTAAACCATCAGAATTAAATATCATTTTAGGTATCCACAAAACTAATTTATTCTACCCGACCATCATCACCACTTGATTTGAAAATTAGCACATTATCATCTGTAAGTTGTAAAATAATTTGAATTTGACTAGGAGGAAGCATGAATATTTGTTTAATGGAATTATAGAGTTAACTATTTTGTTAGTTATGATTAAAGCATGACAAGCTGTAAATCCTAAATTATAACCAGCTTGATCGTCTCGAGATTCTGCTGCAGATGTATTGTCTAAATAAAAGTATTCATTTGTTCCGGTTGTTTTTGCATAATCGTCAGACATTTCCAGTAAACTTTTAAAGTTAACAAATCTATGAAGATTATTGTAAACTATTTTCCGATCTGCTTTATTTGAATTTGATCAATCAATAAAGCTGCATCATTAATTAAAGCAAATATGTCAGTGTCTGCAAAAGCAGCTCAGTCAGCAAGCTTATTTACTTGAAAACTGATTTCAAAATATGCGTTATACTAATCAAAGTGAGAACTGCTATCATTTATTGTAAATTGGTAACGACTTTTCATTTGTCTAGTAACATTTCCAGGTCTTGTTATAGGGGTATCTAATTGAATAGGTACATGTTCAGTGAATATTTTTCACTTGGAAACATCTATATATACTATTAATTAGATTATGTTTTATTAATTAATTGTTTAATTCTTGTATGCATATGTTTAGTTCCCCTTCCGGATAGTAATCTATTGATTTTTGCATTTACATCTTTTTCAATTTCGGCTACAACTTCTGCTAAATCTTCCTTTTGCTGTCTGTCTTTGAAAGTTCTTTTAAAATTATTTCTCCTTTTGGATTAGGTTTTATTGCTGAAAATAATTTATCAGAAGCCATTTTTCCTACTGCATCTCCATGTTTTTTAGAGCCACTCTCTATGATTTGTTTTCCAGCAGTTTCTAATTCTTTCTTACCTGCTGTTTTTACAGACTCGCTAAATATCTTCGAGCCGACCTTATATATAACTTATATTACATTAATTCCTTTAAAGCAAATCGAAATGACGTATGAACCCCATTAGATTATTAATTTTGCCAGAAAAATTGGTTATATAAATAGTAATACTGTCAATGATTGTTTTATTCACTTCACAGTATCCAACTCTTATCGGTTCATCTTTAAAAGGATATGACCTCGTAAGATCAGATGTACTTATTTCATAAATAACATCCCCATACGATTCGTCAACAATAGAATTAAAATGACTTATCAAATCACAGTGAATATACAAAGTATCAATAGAATTATTTATGTTTGGTGTTCCAAATTTAGTTTCTCTAATAACTGTATCGTTTTCAAAGCCAATTAAGGTGTGAAAGTTTGACTCCCTTACATCCGGTATAAACATATTATGAATAGTAACTAAACATTTGAAACTTGATAAATAAAACTCAATTCTTACTGGAACAGGTGAGTCAGTAGCTAATCACCGTTTGCAGCTAATGTTTCTTTTATATAATTATCGATATCAGCATAACTATAATTACCATTTTGGAAAATAATATCTTTCCAATCTTTTCCATTAAAATACTTTACCACTTTGTTATAAAAATCCTCTCAAATAGTATACTATGTGTAAGTCATAGAATTAATCATATCAAGTCCAATCCCATTCTGTTTGTTTTTGTAAAATATCAATGGCCTGTCAAATACAGTTGTAAAATTACTTGGTGTATTTGAGCTATTAATTATTGAAGCTTTTTCTGATGATAATACAAGTTTTTGTTCCATTATACATATTAGTAGATAAAATTAACTACCTATATAAAACATTTTAAAACTTTTTCTTTTTTTTTAAATTGAAAACTTAACGTTCTATGTATGGTTCGAATAATAATGCGCCTGTTTCTGTGAGAAATACTTCAAATGATTATTTTAGTGTTCGTTTGTCATTGTTTAGTTTTAACCAGTGGGCCTAATTGCCTACTGACCGTTCCAAGTCGGTAACCCTGTCTTCACCACCCTTTCTGTTGTTTTTTGTCTCTTTCACTGTATTGTCAAGTCCTTGTTTGTAGTACAGTGCGGACCTACGATGTCTTTGCGCTCGGACGCTGTGGTTTTTATAGGACACTATATCTCATTTTTGGATTTAAAAACTTATGATGACCTGATCCATCAGGAGGTGTATTGTCAAAATAGAAATGTATTACGTCCCTTCTGTATAAGTAAAGTCTATTTCAAATATATAACGTCCGGATTTCCTAATAACAAACCCTCCATCAACATAAAAACAAATAATTCTTCAGTATTTATAAATGGATTGGTAAACGCTTCGATAAAATAGTCATGAGCGGTTCTTTGGGATGTTTTTTGTTGAGTACGATGCATAACCATAATCATCTCGAATAAAACTTATTTCATCTATTTTATATTCAAAAATAGAATAAGTATAAATGTCGAACAGGAAATGCAGCTTTCACAGAACACAGTAAACCCAAAAACACGACAAAGGACAAACAACCTGACATCTATGGTGACGTGATTTACAAACTTAAATTCGTAAGATCCTTGGTCATGATCACTTTCATACTATCCTTGTTAAACTTGTTAAAAGGTTTTCCAAGGCGGTAGCCCTATTGTCAACCCTTTTGTGTTTGTGATGTCGTTTGCATTTTTTATTACTTTTGTCTTTTCGTTTGTCTGTTTGCGTGTTTGTTTTTGTGTCTTGTGGTTGACTGTCGTCCTTGAATGCTGCTTTCCCTGTCCGATATTTTTATCCTTTTTTATGAAAAGAGGTTGTGACCCTATCAGTTTGCAACGCACTGCATGCTTGGTGGTGGGCCCCTTTTCAGTTCGCCACTATGCTTTCCTCTTTGATTATGCGATGATCGGTCAGGCTGTGGACCCATTGATGACGTCTACCTACGGTGACGTTTGAAGTTTGTCTGCAGTCTTGTCATGTCGTGCCCTCAATGGTTTATTCTTTTGTTGCTCTGGCTTCTGCCAAGTCATTGAGTACCTTCTTTGTGGCTTTCTAGGCTATTGTTTTGTTTTGTATTTTTATATGCACGAGCATCTGTGTGTTTGTCTTTGTATAACTAAAAAGTTACTCCATCCGGGTTACCGTTACCATAAACTTCGTAAAACCTTTGCAAAATCTTATTATCGTAACCCTGATATTCTTTCCAAATATAAAAGTAATTTAAGAACTCTTCCGCGACAAGGACTATCATAACCTGACTTCTATGGTGACGTGATTTACAAATTTCGTAAGATCCTTGGTCATGATCCCATTCATACTATCTTTGTTAAACTTGTTAAGAGGTTTATCAAAAGAGGTTATGACCCTATCATTGGGCAACGCACTGCATATATATATATATACACGAGCATCTTTGTGTTTTACTTATATTGCCTATAAATGCTGCCTTGTTGGTTAGAGAATAGTTCATTGCGGGGATTTCTTTATTTACACTGTCTCGTTTTAACGAATTGAGGTAGGGTAAGTGTGAGGTTTGGTGCACCCTAGAACCTGGTTTAACCCCCCCCCCCACCCCACCCCACCCCCACCCTCTCCACCCCCACCACCCAGCGGGCTTTTTTGCCACTGACCGTTCCATGGCGTTAGCCCTATTGTCAACCCTTTTATGTTTGTGATGTGTTATTTGGCCTTTTATTCATCTTTAAATTTGTTCTTTGTTTCTTGTGTGTTTGTGGTTGTCTGTCGTCCTGGAATGCTGCTTTTCCTGTTCGATTTTTATATCTATATTTGTCTTATAGGGTTAAGCATAGTACGTAAAGGAATCAATAATAAATTTTTAAATAAAAACAGACAAGGAAAAAACACAGCTAAAAAAACAGACTTGCAAAAATAGTAGAAAAAGAGAAAAAGGCAAGAGCAAATATTGCTGCAATAGAAAAGAAACCACCAAAAAAACAGTTAAAACAACAGTTATGAAGTATATGAATCAACGAAAGCAAAACAACTAGATTAACTTTCTAATTTAGGTAAAGATATTAGACGTCTTAAAACGGATTTAGCAGATTCAAAAGCAGATGAGGAAAAAAAACGAATAAAAAATATAAACTGCGCACGGCTTGGATACAACACAAAGCAGTGAGATCACCATATCTTATTTAACTTATCTTAATTTATCTTAACTTATCTTATTTTTTATCTAACCTTATATTATACATGTCTTTGTTAAAATGGAATGAATTATCAGATAAAATGCAATCAACACGTAATCTCGTTAAAGATGTTGAAAATAAAATAATTTAAAAAAAGAATAGAAAAGGGAGCTAGTCGTGATTGGTACAAAGAAGTATTTAAACCGGTAATTTGCGAAATAAAAGATCAGTGAGAACAGAAACTACGCAGTTAGCTACTCTTCCAGAAATAAGCCAGCAATTAGCTACTCTTCCTAGAGCTATAGGCGAGGAAGTACAAGAACAAAAAGCGTACCAGGGATTATCTCAGTTATTTGATATGGAGCCTCGTAAAAAATCAGAACGCACTAATCACTGCAGATATAGATGCTGGAATTGATACAGGCGTGCTACAGAAGTATAAATTCCCATTGCCATCAAAACTAATTATGAGTGTATATGGTTTAGACGAAACGATTGAAAAGGATAGTACTTCAATCAATGAAATTGGTTGGGAAAAACATCTCTTACTAGGATGATGAGTGGTGCAAGAGATAAAATAGAAAAGAAACCCCTTGAACAAAAAAGAGAGTTTTTAAAAAGAGATACAGACGGATTAAAATATTATAAAGATATAATTCAAGATATGCATAAGCATGAACAAGTTTTTTCGGGGAAACGATTACAACAAAAAAGAAATTCTTATAACGTTAGTAAAGATGGGCATAACGGTATGTTGCAAATTGATTTGTCTGAACTTACTGGTCATCACAAACTAATTGCTAGACAAGGAGAAGCAGTTATTAAATCAGAAAGTAGACAGTGATTTTATTGATTGTTACAATAATAAGAAAACGTATTCAAAGCTGTCGAAAATGTTTTTAAGAAATTGACAGAATTATCTGGTTTGCCAATTCATAAAAGTTATTCAAAGTTTAAAAAGATGTTAGGAGATGTGTTGATGTTCAATATTACATCTGATGATTTGGTTAATGATCTGGAGTTAGTATGTGGAAGAATCGAATCAGGAAATAATAGTCCACAGTAAATAAACAAGAACTTGTTCTGAGGGTGTCTCGCCCACCGCGGCAAACCGCATATGAAATCTGTTATTAAATGTGTGCTTAAATGATGCCCACCAAAGACAACACTTCATATGACCAAGTATCAAACATATAAAAGCAAAGTAATCATAAGAAGTTAAGTTACTGAGGTTAAGTGGTTTAACTAGTTGTAGGTTTGGGAAAATAACGCAAAATGTGACCTTGACGTTGGTATTTTTTGTCGTTCAGCGATGTCCACCAATAACAACAATACATATGACATAACGTGAGGCAATCACATAAATCAACTGAGGTTAAGTTTCCTAGCCAAAGTTAAGTTACCTAACTAAGGTTAAGTTTTAAGTTTGGGGGAAGAGAGGCACTCACATAAAGTTAACTGAGGTTAAGTTACCTTACCAAGGTTAAGTTACCTAACCTAGGTAAAATTTGGGGTAAATAACGCAAAATATGACCTTGACCTTGGTAATTTTTGTCGTTCAGTGATGTCCACCAATGTCAACACTACAAACAAAATGAGGCAATCACATACAGTTAACTGAGGTTAACTTACCTAACCAAGGTTAAGTTACCTAACCAAGGTTAAGTTACCTAACCAAGGTTAAGTTTTTGGAAAATAACGCAAAATATGACCTTGACCTTCGAAATGTTGGCATTACGTGATGTCTCTTGACCCAACAAAGCATCTGACAAAGTTTCAGAAAAAATCGAGTAGGGGTTGTTGAGATATGGTTGATTTTTAAAGGTATTATCGTAATTGATGAATTACTAAAAATAGGTAAAATATCATTTGGAGAACATGAACAACTATTTTCTAAATATTTTGATTAAATAATTGTCTAACTATAATTATACATGACAAAAAATAATTACAAACAAAAATTAATTGATTACTTGGCAGACTTGTGGCTGCATACAGACGTAGTTATAAGTTGTGTGGTATTATAAACACAACGTTACAGATTGCCAGTGGAATAATTGGTTGTGGTGCTGTTCTAGCATTAGCAATTTCTGTTTACGTGGCTGTAGTTGGTGCAGTTCCTCTAGTAGTTGTTGTTTTAGTCAGTAAAACAGAAATAACTGAAAAAGACTTTGTTTAAAACACATCATAGAGTTTTAAACAACTTCTTTCATATGTTCAAACAACTATAGGACTAGAAAATGACGATGAGGTATTCAAAATTGCCTTTAATAAAATGCTAGAGATAACAAAAAGATAACTTTACAAAATCTCTGGAAATGTATATAGAGCTTTACAGAGTCTCTGGAAATGTATACAGAGAGGTTCAAATTGAATGGACATGATATCCAATCATAATTCTTTTTTCAACTTTTTTCAACTTTTTTCAACTTTTTTCTAAATCCTATTATACTTTTCTCTAGTAGCATTTGTTTTAATCGGTTTTACTTCTTTATATTTTAATATCAAAAATATCTTTTGAAAACTGTATTCAAATTGATTTATCTTTTCCGACGTTCTAGTTTGTCTAAAATCTCTTAAGTTTTGTAAAACAACTCTTCAAATCTTTGTCTTTCCACAGGTGATAATTATATTTTATCAAATGTTTTTCCAAATGATATTTTCTATGATAAATACTTTTCTTACGATTGTAATTATAATCTGTAATGAGGTCATATCCATTATGTGTCCCACAGTTAAAACAGATACGTTCTTTATCAATAACTTCACATGTACCATTACAATTCATGCATGCAAACGTTCACTTGTAATAAAGCTTACTTCCGACGCAATATTGACAGTGCTTCTTTTCATTAATTACATAAAACAAGAAACATTCTAAACATACTTCAGGGAGATCAATAATATCTAAAAGTGTTCTACAACATTTGCAATTCTTATTCTATAATATAGCATTATATTTTTAAGCCAAATATAGGCTTAAAGATAAAAATCTTGTGTAATATTAAAAATGGAGCAAGTAGAAAAAATAACTTACACTTTTAAAAAATATTGCAATAAACAAATTTCAATAACTGATTTTGAAGATTTAAGTAAACTTGACATGGAGTTGATGATTTATATACACTTTAATGAGTAAGTTGAAAAGATAATCTCTAAAGCACGTGAGCTAAACTTACCACGGAAAATTAGAAAGAGTGATATAAAGAGATTACATAATTATTGTAAGAAAACAATCTCATCTGCGACACGTGGTTTTATAATGCTGGTTAAACTAAATATAGGCTTAAAGAAATAATCTCTATGTAATATTATATATGAGTGTTAGAGAAATTGAAGATTCACCAAAACAATACAGCAAAGTTGTTCAAGTTGGTATTGTAGATGAAACAGACTCAAGTGCTCAACTTTGGCAGACAAACAAAAAGTAGTTTTACAATTTCTTGAAAATGAATTAGTACGAACAAACGGTCTTAAAATTAATGTTGATTTAAAAACTACCTTTTCAAATATAGCCCATGATAAGGACAACGGTGCCATAACTTCATATCAAATGGCTTGTTTTACTTCCAAAGCATTATTGATTACAGACACAAATGAACTTAAAGTTGCACTAGAAAAGGCATCTGATGAAATTATAGAGTTGGAAATTGGATTCAAATGGGAAGTTGTTGGAAAATTGAAAGAGTAGACGCGCACTACAAAATCGGGTAAAGTATAAGCCTTTACGGGGTAGCTCTTATTTAGAGTTACCGAAAGAACTTGCTAATGCTAGAAAAGGATTGATAAATAAAAAAATATATAAAAAAAAAGATAACGAATGCTTTAGATGGTGCCACTTAGCTTATAAGTTTCCTGTTGAAAAAGATCCTTAAAGGATATCAAAGCATAAAAGCATATTGAGGATATGAATTATAAGGGAATTACATTTCCTGTTACTATAAAACAGATTCCAAAAATAGAAAAACAAAATAATATACGTTTTAATATATTCCGGTATGAAAAAAAGCAAGTATATCCTTTGTACATATCAAAAAATTGTCAGTACGTATACAAAGTTGTTTGTTGTTATGATGATACATATTCTAAACCAGTTGTGATATACAAAGGACCAAACGCTGTTTATAAGTTTATAGAAAAACTTATAGAAGAAGAAAAATATTGTAGGACAACTATGTCGCAGCATTTTAAAAAAGATTTAACAGTGACAGAATCACAAGAAAAAGAATTTAAGCCATCTAAAACATGCCATATTTGCAATAAGAATTATGTGAAGGGAGACATGTTGGTTAGAGATCACTGTCACATAACTGGAACGTTAAGAGGAAGTGCTCATGATCAATGTAATCTTAATTTCAGATTGACTAAAAATATACCTGTTGTATTTGATCATTTAAGAGATTATGATTCATATTTATAATGCAGCACATTGGAAAGTTTAAAAAAACAATAACTGTTATACCAAATAACATGGAAAAATATATGCCTTGATTTGGCGTTTATTGATAGTTTCCAATTCGTGTCTCAATCACTTGATAATTTAGTAAAAAATATTCCATCATTTACATATCACAAGAATATCCTGTTGAAAAGTTAGAGTTAGTAAAAAGAAAAGGTGTTTATCCTTATGATTACATGGATAGTTTTAAACGTTTTAAAGAAACTAAATTACTTGATAAAGATAGCTTTAATTCTAAGTTAAATGATGAATATATTGGAAAGCATTTAATATAAAAACATGGGAGAATAGTATGACCTATATCTTAAAACTGATGTGATGTTACTAGCAGATATTTTTGAAAACTTTAGAAAGATGTGTTTTGAGTATTACAAATTAGATCCTTGTCATTACTTTAGCAGTTCTGGATTAGCTTGGGATGCATGTCTTAAGATGACTGGAGTTCAACTTGAATTAATAACTGATATTGATCAATATTTTTTTTATAGAAAAAGGATTAAGAGGTCGAATAAGTTATATTGCAAATAGATATTCAAAGGCTAACGATAAATATATGAAACATTATGACAGTGAGAAAGAAAGAAAGTACATAATATACCTCAATGCAAATAACTTGTATGGGTGGGCTATGTGCCAACCACTGCCTACTGGCAACTTTAAGTGGGTCATGAAAATTGAAAAACGGAAAATCCAACTATACTGAACCAAACAGCTAACGCACCAGAAGACAATAACTTTAATGCATGAACATATTATATGCAGACTGGAACCGTTGGAGACAGGTGATTTAAATGATTTTTTTTTGAATTTTTAGTCGTTATTGACCATATTTGTCTCGTTCAGATTGAAATTTCTTTTGATTTATTGATTGCTATTATTGAGATATTAAAGGCATTGTCCACTGGTGCGTCAGCTGTTTGGTTCAATATATATTGTTGGGTGTAATGATTTTTTGATTTTTTAGTCGTTATTGAAAAACTAATTTTAAATCGTCCTTGTTATGTTGGTATGTTTATTTTAGGATTGTCAAAATATTTCATGTATGATTTCTATAACAACTACATTACAAACAATTATGGTAAGAAACCTAAATAGTTGTTTACTGATACTGATTCTTTGTGTTATGAAATTACATCAAAATATTTTTATAAGGATAAAGAACTTTTTGATAACAGTGATTATGACCCAAAAAGATAAATTTTATTGTAATGACAATAAAAGGGTTATTGGCAAAATGAAAGATGAAACTTGTGGAATACATATTGTTGAATGTGTTGGGCTTCGAAGTAAACTATATTCATACATATTAGATAATGAGACTGGTACAAAGAAAGGTAAGAGTATTAAAAAAATGTGTTAGTGAAAAAAATATAATGCATGATAACTATAAGAACATTTTATTTACAGCAACAGAATGTTGCCATCAAATGAAAGTTATTAGGGCCATGGACATACAGGTACCCTGGATTTGAAAATGCCTATACGCCCCTTGTTAATTCTCGATTTATCCGCTGAATGGCGAATAAGCTGGTTCCCTGACTACTCTGCGGTAAACAACAGGGTACCAGGTGCGCGGTGGCCATTTTTGACGCGATCGATTATCCTGAAATGAGTTGATGCTGACATAAAACTGAAATATTAACATACTACTATGCATCTATTTCAAATATCGAGCTAAGTTATTTAAATATGCATGTATTGCTTTTAATTTATTGAAAAAATTATGGAATTTATAATATAACTTGGATTTTAACGGCGAAAATACACTCGACAGCTGTGTTTATTTTCTTTTTCTACAGTTTTCGGCTTGAATCGAGAATGTACATTTCTAGAAATGTATCTCCTCTTTCATTTGCGGTACGGTATTCAAATAATTATTCCTTCTTAATGCCATTATTGCGTTGATTTGGTTGATGTCCTTGGATTTCTGTATAGTCTTTGTTTTGTTCTCAAATTACGCAGTTGAAATTGGTTGAAAATTCATAAAAATAAATCTCGAGTATTTTTCATGAAAATGTATACGCATTTTAAACAGTCAAACTACTGTTTTATTTATGTTTCGATATCCAAAATAATTATTCCTTTGTATTGCCATTATTGTGAAGATCTGATTTATGGCCTTGGATTTCTGAATAGCCTTTGTTTTGTTTTCAAATTACGCAGTTGAATTTGATTGAAAATTCTTAAAAGAAATCTCTCGAGTATTTTTCATAAAAATGTATACACATTTTAAGAAGTCTAACTACTGTTTTATTTACGGTACTATATTCAAATTAATTCTTTCTTTGTATTGCCATTCAATTATGATTTACGTGTTTTATAATTATGTGAACGACGCGATACTGTGTATTTGGTATGACACGTTTGACTTTGGGGTACTTGCGTGCAATAAAACAGAAATAGTACATCCTGTTATTTGAACCACAAGACAACCCTTTAAATTATGTTTGTTACCACCCTTCTAAGGATTGTTAAGGGAAATGTTAATGCCGAAATACCGCGCACGACCACCTTGTATATTCGGTATGACACGTCTGACTTAGGCGTGGAAGGGAGTAATAACAAAAAAGGAAAGCATTCCACCGATTATTACATCCTGTTTATTGGCACACATGGTGACAAAACTGAATAGTATCAAAATATAAATGCCGACACAGACACGTCGACCGTACTGTATATTCGGTATCGAACGGTGTGAATTAGAAGGTCAGGCGTGCAATATGGAACAATATACCACTAAATGAATATCCTGTTTATGTTGAACCACATACCTAATATATCTGTGATTGAACATAACAAGATTAACACAACTGAAGCCAAAATCAAGTCGAGTTACCTAATGTTAACTTATGTACTTACATGTACCATTATGCATGTATATGTACAATTTGCCGAGTCACATGATCATTGTCGCAGTTTCGCATACGGTCATCTTATTTATTTCGTTTATTAAAGTTAAAACAGAAATCTTTTTATAGAATAAAGAATAATCTCTCAGCTCGTATTTGATTTGGCCAGCTAGCTTAAACACTTTTCCCAAAAGAAACAAATCAGCAACGATCGGAATATATATATATATATATATATATTAAAAATTTGCCGTGTCACGTCACTGTCGCAGTTTCTAATTATTACGATAACGAACTGATATTTTGTTATTTAGTTAGTTTTCAGTAAAGCTAAAACTGACATCACTTTATAGAAAAAATAATTAGTTATTAACGTGTCTTTAAATTAGCCATCTAACTGAAAATAAACAAATCAGCAACGATACATATATATAAAAAAAAAAAATATGCCGAGTCACGTCACTGTAGCAGTTTCACATACGGTCAAACGAACGTATTTTTTGGCTATTTAGTTCGTTTTTAGTAAAGCTAAAACAAAATCACTGTATAGAATACAGAATTGTCTTTCAACTCGTCTTTGAAATAGCCAGCTATCTTAAATACTTTTCCCAAAACAAATAAATTAACAACGATGTGTATACTAGGTTTTCTTAGATTTGATCAATTCGTAAGACGGTGCGTAACTTAGAGTAACGCGCATGCGCGAAAAAACCTTACCTGTACGCGCAAAATTAATATTCGGTGGATAAATTAGATTTACGATATGTTTCGAATCCAGAGTATGTAGATCTATGTAAAAGAACATGAACTAAACAGCTATATAATAAACAAGTTTATCAGCATTTGATGACAAGAGGTACATACTGGATAATGGACAAGATACATTAGCTTATAGATAATAAAACGCGCATATTACCTTTTATTATAAACTACTATTTGTAGATAAGATTCAAGATCATCTGTATATGTTTTTTGATAATCCTAAGCACTGTGATACGGAATGAAAGATAACACTGTTTTACTCAATCAAAACGTTTTAAAATGGATTGCCTCCCTTCAATCTCTTTCCAATAATTAGGGATCAGCCCACGTAGTCACCGTAATTGTACTCATAACAGAACAGGTACCAAACAAAATAGACAGAGAGGATGTTATGAATTAAACCGTAATTAACTAACTGTACTTAAATTAATTTGTGATTAAGGTTACTTTAATTAAGTTTAATCGGTGCATGTACGTCTTCATTGAAATGAAATCATACACCCGCTTTACATTAACCCAAATATCGTATTTTCAGACTTGTATCATACTGACGTCATTTCGATTTTTTTCAAATTCATCACTGATATTCGGCAGGTGCCCTCCTGATTTATCAGGACTTCATCCGCGGTGCGGTAATTCGGTGTGCATATAATCCTAATACATTTAGTGATACACGAACCTTTGGAGACCCTTTTAAAAGTACATAGAAATATAAAACACACATTTGAGGAAAGTTTGGTGCTTTTGTCCGGCGTGTCTAGATTGGGTCCTAAAACCTGGGATTTGGTCCCTAGCTATTATGCAAATCACCTGACCGGACTATTTTTTCCCCCATAATTACAAGCGCCAAACACGAGAGATGATACTAGTATCGATCGAGGGCGAGAATGGACTTGTATAATAATGCAATATGTATGTATTTAAATGGGAGATTTTCCCGATAACGATTTTACATTATGTCAACTTTCCAATAATCAAATACGACTATTGGATCGCAGTTTAAAGTTTAATTTTTTTCCAATAATCCATAATACGACAATTGGCGCGCAGTTTAAGTAGATAAAAATTTTATAAATAATAATTTTAAACATGATTTTATTAAAATAACAGCTTTGCAATTATATTATATACAAAAAATACAGTACGGCATAATTTTGGTATGGTATAATTTGGCATAGTGTATGATAATACCAAAAACGCAAATGGTAATTATAGTTCCCGTTTAAAAGTCAAAGCATGATGGACGGGGCTTTTGCAAAAATATATGATGATTTTCAAATGTTTTAGTTATTAGTTATTTACAAAAGGAAACTGTATTAAAATATTATTTTTATCGAATTGATAAACCAGATTGATGAGTATTATATAGACTGGGCGTATCTGCGTTGTTTTCCTGGGCAGAGGCTTACTCAAGCAATTTGAGTTGAGAGCCTTGGCTAGCACATTTTTAATGCTTGGGTTCTGGGGCCCTGAGAGGGAAAATTGCGCTGGTACGCTCAGTCTCTACACTACTAGTGGCATAAAAAGATGTTGCAATTTGAAAATCTTCAGCCAATCCACACTTTCAAGTAAATGTTCACAGCTGTATTAACCTTTGACATATTCACTGAAACATAAATGGGGGTCTACCTTACCACACAGTAATTATAAATTCAATCCATGTAGCCATTCTGTTTTAAATGGATGGATACCTTAAATGTACAGTTGATAGTGAAGGAGCATCCGTAAATCAAACCACACATCAAATCGAAAAACCCATTCCATATTGTATGCGTATATTATTACTTTTGGTATTTTATCTTTTGACATTTAACTATGGCCCCCAGGGCTCAAATATTTAATCCAAAACCTTTGTTGTCACATAGGCATCCTAGATATCCACTGTGACAAATATAAACACGCTCCTTTTACTAATGAAGAAGGAGTTCAATTTACGGGGAAAACTGACTGACGGACAGACGGGACCGACCACAGTATATTCACTTTTTGTGAGGTGAGGATATAATTACACTAAAACAAAGTCTAAAATACCAATACATATAATATGTATACATACAAACCTAAAAACTAAATGAAAATAATTTATTTAAATGAGCAATCAACGCAGCTATTCGGTTGTAAATGTACAGAACAGCCCTCACCGCCACCCACCCACCGACATACACACGCGCGCGCATGATGCGTGCGTCAATATGTAGACTATATATAGACTATAAATTATATAGACTATATACAGACATATATAGACTGGCGGACAGAGACGGGCTAACTGACGAACGAACAAAGACATGTTCATTGAATAAATATTATATCTGGCAGACAGACAGACACTATTATATTTGTATTTAGGAATTAAAATATGTTCGTCCGTTAGTCTCTCCGTCCATCAGTCTGTCCTTTCCTACTTTGAATCGATATGACACAATATTGCCACGCGCAAACATCACTTAGAAGTAAAAGATTAGTAGTAAAACGTTAGAAGTAATACTTACAGATATGGACATACATACAGACGGATGGACGGATGAACACGCACATACGTACAGACACACACACACACATACGGTGGGGGTCATATTATTACACGGGTAACTTTAGAACGTGTTGGGGAGTCTGAATACTGTTGGCACCTCGCTCGAGGGTCGTTATATAACAACAACAAGAGGTCAATGACCTTGAAGTTCTACTGATAGGTTTTTGATAGCTAGATCAACATTCCTGTAAAGTTTCATGAAAATCCGTCAAGTAGTTTCAGAGGAGTAGTCGCTACACGCTTGTACTATATAAACAAAGATGGCCGCTGGCGGCGAGGTTTAATGTCGAATCAAAATAATTTTCGACAAGGATCAACATCATGTCATGTTGATCATTTTGGAAAAAGTCCCATATCAATATCACTTACAGGTTTCAAAAAGTAGTTGCTACAATTTTTTTTTAATCTATTTTTAGCCATGGCGGCCATCTTGAATTTCCGGCCGACCTGAAATGTTGCTAGGATCAATTTGGCATCAGGAGCAACATTCCTGTGAAGATGTGAATTTTCATGAAAATCCGTCAAGTAGTTTCAGAGAAGTAGTTGCTACAAGTGTTTACTATATAACTCTATGTAAACAAAGATGGTCGCTGGTGGCCATGTTTAATGTCGAATCAATTTAATGTTCGGCAAAATACAACATCATGTCATGCTGATCATTTTAGAAAAAGTCCCATATCAATATCACTTATAGGTTTCAAGAAGTAGTCACTACAAGCTTCTTTTTAAAAAATTATTTTTAGCCGTGGTGGCCACCTTGAATTTCCGGCTGACCTGAAATTTTACTAAGATCATTTAGACATCATGAGCAACATTCCTGTGAAGTTTCATGAAAGTCCGTCAAGCAGTTTCAGAGGAGTAGTCGCTACAATGTTTACTATATAACTCTATATAAACAAAGATGGCCGCTGGCGGTCATGTTTAATATCAAATCAAAATAATGTTTGACAAGTATCAACATCATGTCATGCTGATCATTTTAGAAATAGTCCTATATCAATATCACTTATAGTTTTCAAGAAGTAGTCGCTACAAACTTGTTTTTTAAAAATCTATTTTTAGCTTTGGCGGCCATCTTGGATTTCACATCAACATGAATTTTGTTAGGATCAACTAGACATCATGGGCAATATTTCTTTAAAGTGTCATGAAAATCCATCCATTAGTTTCAGAGGAGTACTCGCTACGAAATAGTTGAATGCTTCAGGTAAATACGTGACCTTTTCAATAATGGTTTATAAGTTATGCCATTTGGTATGATTGGTGGTAACAATAAACCGTTTGTATGTGGAGGAATAAATGTGAATCCAACAGTTTTGTGAGACTTAATATAAACAATAAAAATAAAAGTTTACCTTTTCTTCGACATGACAACATCTTTTATAGCATGGCCTGTGTTTATAAAACGTACGGCAACATAGTCTTTAGTACCTAATCCAAACTTAGGTGGGACTATAATGTTAAATGCAACTTCCCTGAAATTATACATAATTTAGAAGGTATGAAACTATAGTATGTTTGCTGCAACCGATAGTTCTACTACTTTTACTACCTTTAAGTATACCATAACTGAAACTATTGTCATACTTCTATTGCTGCTGCTATTAATAAAAAATAAGTATTAATAATTATTAAAACTATGTCATTTGTTTACCTACAGAGACTTTATTTGCGCAAAATGAATAGTATAGGATGTATTAATCGGTTTCAAAATTCAGCTATTAATACTGATCGTTGGTTCTTGAGACGAGTTGAATGTTTCTGGTTATTTCTATTTCTTTTCGTATTGATAGAAATGTGTACTTTAGAGAAAACTAGATACCAAATGTTGAATAATTGTATAATATTAAACTTGTTGAGATGGAAGTCAAAGACTGTTTATAATATGTAAACACAACATAAGTGTAATTCTCTCTGAATGCTAAGAGGAAAATATACTATTAACAATGTCTGGATTTCTCTAAAATTAAACTGAGACTACAAACAATAATCATAATTATTATTACTGAAACAATTAATACAATACGATAATTTAGGATTGTTAACGAAGTAATAACTTAGTGACGTGTACGTGACGTGACTTAAACACCAGTGAAGATGGAAAGACGTAATGTAAAGAACATTTCACAAGATTTATAACAGAAAAAATGTATACATTCGTTCTTCATGTAACTGTTTATAAAATGTATAGTTTATTTTAAGTTTATGAACTGTTAATTCACGGCACTCACCTGTATTGAATATTCGTTTTGGCATGTTTCTGCAGAAAATAAAATATTCAACTACGATTAAGATTCAGTTGTACCAGTTTTGGTAAATACAAATAAACAATGTAGCTACAAATGCAGGTAAAACATTAAAATTCTGAAAATGAAAATGAAACATCACAATACATGAAATATTTAGTTTTTTCAATTTTATAGTCTACTAATAGTAGTCTACTACTAGTAGTCTTGTCTACAACTGTCTTCAATCATATACAGATAACAAGTTTTAGAAGGTTACATATATATACATTACGGAGAACTAAGTTGATAAGTAATACCTGTTTCTCTTCCTTTCCTGTTTTTGTCCTTCCATCAGTGTTATCTTCTTTTTTATTTTGTTCAATATTAGCAGCATTCGTAGTGTTTGAACCTTTACCGCCATCGGGTCCTTTTACGCCATCGGGTCCTTTAACGGCATCGGGTCCTTTTACGCCATCGGGTCCTTTTATGCCATCGGGTCCTTTAACGCCATCGGGTCCTTTTACGCCATCGGGTCCTTTAACGCCATCGGGTCCTTTAACGCCATCGGGTTCTTTTACGCCATCGGCTCCTTTAACCCCATCGGGTCCTTTTACGCCATCGGGTCCTTTAACCCCATCGGGTCCTTTTACGCCATCGAGTCCTTTAACCCCATCGGGTCCTTTTACGCCATCGGGTCCTTTTACGCCATCGGGTCCTTTAACGCCATCGGGTCCTTTTACGCCATCGGGTCCTTTAACCCCATCGGGTCCTTTCACGCCATCGGGTCCTTTAACCCCATCGGGTCCTTTAACGCCATCGGGTCCTTTAACCCCATCGGGTCCTTTTACGCCATCGGGTCCTTTAACCCCATCGGGTCCTTTTACGCCATCAGGTCCTTTAACGCCATCGGGTCCTTTAACCCCATCGGGTCCTTTTACGCCATCGGGTCCTTTTACGCCATCGGGTCCGCCATCGGGTCCTTTTACGCCATCGGGTCCTTTAACCCCATCGGGGCCTTTAACGCCATCGGGTCCTTTAACCCAATCGGGTCCTTTAACGCCATCGGGTCCTTTTACGCCATCGGGTCTTGTAACCCCATCGGGTCCTTTAACCCCATCGCGTCCTTTTACGCCATCGGGTCCTTTAACCCCATCGGGTCCTTTCACGCCATCGGGTCCTTTAACCCCATCGGGTCCTTTAACGCCATCGGGTCCTTTAACCCCATCGGGTCCTTTTACGCCATCGGGTCCTTTAACCCCATCGGGTCGTTTTACGCCATCGGGTCCTTTAACCTCATCGGGTACTTTAACGCCATCGGGTCCTTTAACGCCATTATCGTATTTATCTTCTTTCTTCCCTGTAGTAATGTTGTCGTCGGTGGTGTTTTCGGAACTGTGTAAGTGTATGTCTTCATCTTTACACTCTATTTCTGATGATTGTGTTTTCTCTTCTATTACTAGTGACACAATGGTGCTATTAATGTTTTTTAGTTGGTCATCGGTGTCAAATTCTACTTCGTCAATATTTGTCTCTATATATGGTTTATTTTTATTTTCAGTTTGCATATCATGTTTCGTTTGTTCATCTCCACCAGCTGGAGGGTGTTCTGTCTTGACTTGTGTGTTTGATAAGGAATCCTGGTTGTTTTTAACGTCCTGTAGACTCTTCTTATATGGAAGTTCAGTTTTTATGATGTTAGGTTCCAAATTATGTGTGCTTTTATCTTGTGTTTTAATATTTATTTCACTCTCTACAGTTTTGTCATCTTCTTCAGAATGATTTATTGTTTCTGCTTTATTTGGTTCTGGAGATAATATATCAGTATGCTCGAGCGATTTATATGAATCTGTATCACTGCTGTTATTTTCTTCTGACTCACTTTGATTATCACTTTCTGATAAATGATTATCAAATCCTGCATCGGATTGAGAATCACTTTGACTTGATTGACAGGTGCTTTCTTCTGAAGACGATACATGTTCAGTTTCACTATCATTTACTTCTTCCTGATTCTCATTCGATTTATCTTTACTTTCAACGTATCTTTCTTCGGCTTGTGTTGGCGAAAGTAGCCCTGTAGCAATTTCTCTTGGTTTATTCCCAGGTTCATCCGTTGATGTTGTTATTGTTTTGTTGGATTCCCTCTTTACCCCGTCTTCAGGTTTTCTTTCAGGGATATTCGATGTATCTTTATTTTCAATGTCTGTGTCATCGGTTTGTTTTGGAGAATGTCGTCCGGTAGCATTCTCTGTTGTTACTGTGTTCGATTCTGAAAACAGATACTTATAAAAGTGGATACAATATGATAATACTGCCTTGTTACCAAAGTGAAAACAAATTTTAATAAACAGTTTATAGCCAGTTATATATTAGTATGTCATTTATTCTGAAAATGGGTCTATTCAGTTCTTCTCAACCCGGGGCTAGAGGACGTGAATGGTTGCTAGAATATTTCTCTACCGTTCATGAACAGTCTCAGCCAAACCGAGACTGCAGTATGTTTTATATTTATCGTGTTTGGCGATTACAAAATTTCTCCTATCGTACTCATTTTATGTATCACATTAGCGTTGTCTGTGCAGTGTGGCGGCGATAAACGTCTCCCCGTGCTTGCAATCAGAACTGTTATTCATTCCGATGTTTGGAAATCACTTATTTATATACAGATATCGGTACAACTATCTCAGATACTTTGTTTTCTTACTTCAATTTCGAATAGGATTATCCACTCCAGTCTTTAAACGCTCTGGGTATTGTTTAATCACTCTTAGGATATGTTGTCTGCTTTTTAATTTAGTCTTTTGACTGTTATTTGTGAATCGAAGACTTCATAACCTCTGCTCCCAACAACTATATTCCAGTTTGTTTATTCCGCCCACTGTTTTCTCGCTTAAGACAAAAAAAAAAAGAAGAAAAGTATGAAAGGAGAAATTTGGAAATCGTTGAACATGATAAATACAAAAATACTGCAGTCTCGGTTTGTTTGAGAACGGTAGGAAAAAGTGCTTGCTACGGTTCACGCCCTCTAGCCCTGGGCTGAGCAGAACTCAATATTTAAATGCCAATAGTACATAAATTTGAGCCATCCCGAAGATGGTATGCATATGACGCTGAACATGGAACCTTCAATGCGGTATTTTCACACCATTCCATGGACGGCGGCGTACGGTCCCAGTTTCTAACAAAAGGCGTTGCCCTAAACAAGCAAACAATGGACGAAATAAACAAAATGTAATTTAACTGGGAGCAGAGCTTATGAAGCACGCGTATCATAAGTAACAGTCAAAAGACACAAATTAAAAAGCAGGCAACATATCGTAAGGGTGATTAAACAATACTCAGAACATTTAAAGGCTGTAGTAATGGAATCACCTATTCGCAATTCAAGTAAGAAACCAAAAGTATTTGAGAATGTACCACCGATATCTGTAAATATCGGGCTCAGCGATCTCCAAAGTTTGTGTATTAAAACCTTTAAAGAGCCTTAACTTCATTACAATTCGACCAAACGAAGGGCCTATTGTCTTAATGAGGCAAAATACAGAATTGTTAAATAAATCAAGGGCCGTAACTCCGGTGATACTGACATGATTTGGCTGTTTTACAAATTTGTCCGAGCTTTCATTGATATTAACAATCAGCTAAAGTTTGTAAAGGACCCGATGAAAAATGAAGACCCTATCATGTTAACGAGGCCAAATGATAGCATATTTCAGAAAACAAGGGCCATAACGCCGGCGTAAAGTTTGGTAAGATCAAATAATAAATGAAGATGCCAGAGTGTTCAGAAGGCAGAAATGGCATTTTTCAGCAAAACAAAGGCTATAACTCTAGTGTTATAGATACGAGTTAGCTGGTTTTCGAACTTGTCCGAGCTTTCATTGATATTAACAATCTTTCCAAATTGGTAAAGATCAAATAATAAATGAAGGTGCTAGAGTATTTACAATGCAGAATGTGGCATTTTTATGCAAAACACAAGGGCCATAACTCCGGCGTAAATGGTCCGATATAGCTGGTTTTCGAACTTTTCCGAGCTTTCATTGATATTAACAATATGTGCAAGTTTGGTAAATATCAAATAATAAATAAAGGTGCTAGAGTATTCACAATGCAGAATGTGGCATTTTTTAGCAAAAACAAGGGCCATAACTCCGGCGTAAATGGTCCGATATAGCTGGTTTACGAACTTGTCCGAGCTTTCGTTGATATTACCAATATGTGCAAGTTTGGTGAGATCAAATAATAAATGAAGGTGCTAGAGTGTTCACAATATGCGGAATATGGAATTTTTCAGCAAATCAAGGGCCATAACTTCGGTGAAACTAATCCGATCTGGCTGGTTTTCGAAATTGTCCGAGCTTTCATTGATTAACAATCTGGCAAAATTTGGTAAAGATCAAATAATGTACAATTTAATTTAACAATATATAGCATTTTTAATTAAATCAAGGACCATAACTCTGGTGTTACTCGTCAGGTATGGCTGGTTGTTTATCTTGTCCGAGATTTTATTGATATTAACAATCTGGTAAAGTTTGTTAAAGATCGGATGAAAAAAGGCCCTATCGTCTTAACGAGGCAAAATATAGCATTTTTATCTAAATCAAGGGCCATAACTCAGGTGTTACTGGTTTGATATGGCCAGTTTTCGAACTTATCCGAGTTTTCGGACGGATGACGGATAACTCGTCATCCCATAAGCTCTGCTGGCCTTCGGCCAGTAGAGCTAAACATTGGAATCCAACGAGCAAAAAGTGTGTTGTCATTTATGTTTTTAAAATGAAATGTACTTAAGATAACGACAATCCCGTCATCCGGGCTAACTGTCGAACGGTCAATCTTGCATCGGAATTTAGGAGTTTTTAAATTATTCGAGTTCAGTTGTTGAGATCAAACTCCTAAGGCGACCTTGTCCAACAGCATCTGTCATGTCCTCTTAGCCAGAACGACCTAGCAGCCCAACTATAAACAGCTGCACGGCTATCGACACTGTCTCCATACTCTTGGAGCGATATGTTATACAGCTGACCATGGATGTTCATTTTTGTGTTACATACAGGTTTCCTATATAAAAAATAAAGAATTTTCTTGCTGTCTTATTATATATGGAACACCCCTCATAGCATATATGTGTGCATTATTTCCCATTATATATACTGAAGTATCCATTGAAGGGCAAGCTACTGTTACCCCTGCAAATAGTGTGTTTTACGCTACAATTTGTATGAAAGTGGACAGAATGGTCTAGAAAGTGTGTTTACACATAAATTAGTATGAAACCATATAACCAGATTTTAAATAGTAGGTATCCAAGTCGCACTGAAAATACAGCATTCACAGAACAAAAACAATAGAACTGAATTGGGTTATATAGTCACACCAACAGGTAATGTCACAGCAGAAACACCGACGTTCAGCAAGCCAGTCAAAAACAAGCATTCAAAACGAACAATTACAAGGATAAATAGCAAAGTCTTTTGTCAAAAATAGTTTGCAGAGAGGAGTGAAACGTTGTGCTGATGTAGTTACGTTATCTATTTATATGAGAAACAAAGGCTGATTCAAATATGTTAAATGTTTAATAAAAAAGTATGCTGTTAATAATGTAATATATGCTACATCAAACTGAATAGATCCTTTACGTTTAAATTAACTTGGTCATGATCACTTTATACAGTCTTTAAAAACTTGTTAAAAGTTTATTAAAAGAGGTTATGAACTTATCATTTTGCAATGCAATGCATGTTTAGTGGTTGAACCTATTATAGTTCGCCACCAGGCGTTCTGCTTTGATTGTGTGATGACCCGACAGATTATGGACCCTATGATGACGTCAAACTAAAATCTGAAATGATCATTAGGTTTAATATTTTTCTCAATCTCGTCTTGTCGTGTCGTTAATGCTTTATTCTCTTGTTGCCCTGGCTTCTGCCAAGTCCTTCTTGATTTGCAGCTTTCTAGGCTTTTTTATTATGTACTTTATTGCCTAGTAATTAAGAGGATACAGCCGAGGGTGGCTTTATTTATTTACACTGGCCCGTTTAATTGGCATGACAATAGGGTAAGAGTGAGGTTTGGTGACCCTAGAACCGGGTTTAAATCACCAGCGGCCTTTATGGCACTGACCATTCCAAGGCGGTACCACTACTGACAACTTTGTTATGTTCGTGGTTTCACATAATTTGCTTGTATTTAATTGTTGTTTGTTCTGAAAGCGTGTTCTTGGTTGTCTTGGTTTTGTGACTGCTACATGTCCTGTTCGACTTTTGTTCATGTTTTTATAATAGGACTATAATTAAAACAAGCAAATTCGATGAATTGATATTCCCGGTCGAATGATGTATTATCCTCGAGTGGAAAATTTTTTGTTGTTTTTAATTAGTATAAATCATGACCTTGACCCTTCATAAATTCGAATAGCTACAATATCTGCAATATGAAGATATGGCTCCGGACGGACGGAAGGATGGACGTGACCTTTGAGTGACACACCAATTAGTTTGTTATAATAAATACTTGTGCCAAGTTATATTAACATCCCTCATCAATTGTTAAAATTATTCATGAAAATCCCTTTAATAAGCAATTTTTATCAATTTAAGGGCAGTAACTGCAGTGTTACTAGGACGATCCTGAAATAAATTTGCCGCGTCACATCCCATTGTTGGGATAAACATTATAATCAAGTTTAAGGAAAGTCAAACAAGAGGCCAAAGAGGACCTGTATCGCTCTACTGGCTATATGGTATCCATGGTGGGGTGGGTGGGGGCTATAGAAGGATTGTGTGTCAGATATGCAGTATCAAATTAGAATTTATCAAATGTCTTCAGTTACCAAGATATAGGCGAAGAGATGTATTTGACTCAAGTTTAGCTAGCTTTAAAACAAATCAAACTTTCGTTAATATAAACTCTCAACCAAAGTTTGACATGTGACCCAGGGGCGGGGCCAAATTTGATCCCAGGGTCACCATTTGAACAAACTTGGTAGAGGAACATAAGCTGAGTGTAAATATAAAATATTAAAGTGTTGGCTCCTGCAGTTTCAGAGAAGATTTTTTTAATTTGTCCCTATATATAAATCTATGTAAAACTGTGACCCTTTTGGCGGGGCCAAATTTTACCCCATGGTCACCATTTGAACAAAATTAGTAGAGGATCATAAGCTGATAATAAATAAACGATATTAAACCTTTATCTCTTGTAGATGTTTGAAATTTTTCCCTATGACTCTTTATAAAACTGATCCAACAAGGGCCTCTACGCTCCCAATTAAAGAATAACTGACCCCATGAACCAACATTTCTTATGAGAAAAAAACATTTTAAAAAAAATAAAAAAATATAAATTAATAAAATAAAATAAAGAAATAGAAAAATTGAAACCAGGAACCAAGGTTAAAAAAAATAATATATATATATATATATATATGCCTCCAGTGAGATTTGAACCCTCGACGTGAATTATTCAAGGGACATTTGTCAATTTAAGGGCAATAACTCCGGTGTTACTAGGAAAAGTCTGAAATAATTTTGCCTCGTCACATTCCACGATTGGTATAAACATTATAATCAAGTTAAACGAAAATCAAACAAGCGGTTGTCAAGATATGGCTGTGGATGGACAGAATTAAGCAATTTTTAGAGGTAGCGCCGTGGTGTAATGGTTAGCATTGCGGCTTAGTAACCCAGGGATCGCGCGTTCAATCCCAGCCAGGACCGAATTTGGGTTAATTATCGAAATATTTCAAAAGTATTTCCTACCTTACCAGTCCTTCGGATGAGACTTTAAACCTAGGACTGCTCGCTAAAATGCTTAGTGCAATACAGCGAGGATAAATAAACGCTTATACGCACGAAGCAATTTTTATCAATTAAAGGGCGATAACTCCGGCGTTACTGGGGGATTCTGAAAAAAAATAACCTCGTCTCATCCCACTTTCAGGATAAACATTATTACCAAGTGTAATGAAAATCCAACCTGTAGTTATGACGATATGACTCCGGACGGACGGACAGACAACGCCTTCGGCGGGGGATAATAAATAATAGAGTACAGTACCTTTCTTTTCTTTTGAGAAGTTTGGATTTCCTGTGCTGCATTTCTTACAATACCTCTGTGTTGGTTTCAAACTAGAATCACATTTTTTGCCTTCTTGTGTTTTACCTTGACATACATTCTCATGAATTTCGAACCATTCTCTAAGAACCTCGGTACAACAGTTACCACAATAATGGTCGTCTATCTCTACTGTTTCTTCACATTTTTCTCCGTCTTCATCAATACCTCTACACGGTACCTCGTTAAAGTATTTCGGAACGTCCACCTTCCATCTACAATTTCGACAAAACTTAGGTAATTTTCCATGTTTTTCTTTAATCTCTGCTTCACAATTTTTGCACTTCATTCTTGTTTAGGTTGTTGAAAACCATCCTCCTAAAATAATAAATAAAACATACATTAGACAATTAAATACCAACATTTATACACACCAAACCGCAATCAAACACTTACACAATGGTATATACAATGGTAATTTTCGATTTAAAAGTGGAATTTTTGTTTCGGTGGCATGAGCCTATTTAACAAATGGACCATGACTCCAGTGGGGACAGCTATTTTACGCTTGCGTAAAGCCTTGAATGTTCTCTTGGTTGTATTTATTACTTCTAAAGAATACCCTTTCCAGTATTTATTAAAGCTTTGTGCAGAAAAATACGAAAACTAGGCTTATCCAGATTCCGTTGTTTTTTTTCATTTTTTATTGGCTTACCCTGACACATCGTCAACTTGTAAACACAAAACGTTTAGAAATGTCAGAGCATAATAATGTGCACTCATAATTTTACCCACTTAGCTTGTATTCAATAAATATTGTTTGTAAGATTAATGCAATTAATTACTTCACCAAAAGAATAGTAGTGTGTAATGAGACTAGAAATATTCTGTTTCCAATTATATCAAAACTGTATCTTTAACCAAGGAAGTGTAAATAATATGATAAATACCAGGGTACTGGTGAATTTAGTAGTATTTTAAAGAGACTTGGGGCGATCTGGAATAATTAGGGCAGACAATCCAAAAGAAACACAATAAAACCATGATATATCAGTGTATAGCAAACGTTTGATTTGTGATCGCAGTATATTGTTATTGAATTATATACATGTATACACTTGCTAGCACTATGAACCCATATAAATTAATATGGATGGATGGATGGATGGATGGATGGATGGATGGATGGATGGATTGTATGGATGGATGGATGGATGGATGGATGGATGGATGGATGGATGGATGAATGGATGGATGGATGGATGGATTGGATGGATGGATGGATGGATTGGATTGGATGGATGGATGGATGGATGGATGGATGGATGGATGGATTGGATGGATTGGATGGATGGATGGATGGATGATTGGATGGATGGATGGACTGTATGAATGGATGGATGGATGGATGGATGGATGGATGGATGGACACCTTTAATGCATGCATATAGTGTGCGTGTGTGCGTGTGTGCGTGTGTGTGTGTGCGTGCGTGCGTGTATGTCTGTCTGCATTTATGAATATGCTTAACGTCGCTTTCAACAATATTTCAGTCAATCACGACGATGTCTACTTGTAGAAGTGAGCTCTGTGCTCAATGTTATAGTGCTGCCGCACTGGAAAACCAGCCGAAAACACATGACATGATATCACGTGTATTGTCAATCTAGTAAATAGTAAACTGATTTATTTAACTTAAAAATATGTGTACCTTCAAAAACATAGTAAAATATATCTATATGGGTAACATTGATACGAGGTTTAGGTCTTTTCTGCCACTGACCGTTCCAAGGGGGAAACCCTATTGTCAACCCTTTTGTGTTTGTGATGTCTTATTTGGCCTTTTATTCATCTTTAAAGTTGTTCTTTGTTTCTGTGTGTGTTTGAGGTTGACTGTCGTCCTTGAATGCTACTTTTCCTGTTCGATTTTTACGTCTAATTTTAATGTACTCGTTACTTCATTAACGTAATTAATCTGTTTAAGAAGAGACTATGATTATTGATCATCTCATCTTCTTCCTTCATAACTTTCATACAGCTTACTCCTTTCCTCTTCTTACTCATTTTCTCTTCAATCGTAATTATATTTCACAACAACGAACAAAACCTATATCAGCAAATATATATTTATCTTTAGTTTGTTTATAATTCTTTGTAAAAGCTAATATGTAACTATGTAGCCATGTACATTTCTGTAACACATTGTATTGGGAAGGGCCGTAACTAATGTTGATAGAACTTGTGGCCTGACCCATTTGCTTACTTATATGGCAATGAAATATGTTTAAATCAACCCTTGTGAGTAATATAGGATAGCACGTTTACTGCGCAAAATGATATTTCTTGCAATACACTTTAGTATATAAATGTAGCTTACACCTCCTCGGCGGTGGCGAATTGAGCAATGTTTTAGTTGAGCATTGAGCAAACTTGTTGTTGAGCATTCTACTTAACTGCTATGTACTTGATAGTTTATGTAGAAAACGTGTATGTCAAGAATTATTAATTAAACCTAATGAAATGTCACATTTAGCATTCGGGTAAATTTGACTACCTAAAACCTGAAATAACGGTAACGTTTGATGATTTTCTACAATTTTGTCTTATCGAAACCTCAATGGAGTATTCTCTCTTGCTGATCTGGCTTATGCGAAGTCACTGAGTACTTGATGTGTGGCTTTCTATGCTTTATTCATATATACATGAGCATCATTGTGTTATAATTATATTTCATATTAATGCTGTCTAGTTTGTTAGAGAATATAGCCTGTCTGGGATTTCTTTATTTACACTCCCGTCTTCTTGGGATGACAATAGCGTAAGAGTGAGGTTTAGTGCACCCTAGAACATGGTTTAAACCCCGTGGTTTAAACGTACCGTTCCAAAGCGATAGCCCTGTTGCAAACCACTTAATGTCTATGGTCTCGCATACTATTTTTTCTTGTAATTGTCGTTTGTTCCGTATGCGTGTTTTGGTTGACTGCGTTTTCGTGAATGCTACAATTCCTGTTCGACTGCCATGTATACTTTCACACGACCGTTATATTGTTACAACTTCATGTTGACATAATTTTACTGTTGGTAACAATGTCGGTTTATCCGGTTTACGCATAAGCGACAACGAGGTCCAATGTTCAACACTAGACAAGAGGATTTCAATGTGAACTTTTCTTTATTTACACTGTCCCGTTTTATTGTGTTGACAGTAGGGTAAGTGTGAGGTTTGGTGCACCTTAGAACCTGGTTTACCCCCCCCCCCCCACGCCCCCCCCCCCCCCACACACACACCCACCCCACCCCACACCCCCAGCGGCCTTTTTTTGCCACTGACGGTTCCAAGGCGGTAGCCCTATTGTCAAACCTTTTGTGTTTGTGATGTATTATTTGGCCTTTTATTCATCTTTAAATGTGTTCTTTGTTTCTGTGTTTGTTTGTGGTTGACTGTCGTCCTTGAATGCTGCTTTTCCTCTTCAATTTGTATATATATATATTTATTATTTAGATTGCAATATGTAGTTCTTGCATAGTGGACGTTAGATAACATACTTAAAAGGAGTCACAATTTGGTGTAGCAATTGTATTGCTAAAATGCAAAAATGATTATGAGAAATGGTGATTTTGTGGTTTGGTCATATTTATTTGACATGTTATCAGCCTTATCTAGAAACAGCACAAGGCCACACTGTGCTTACCTTTTAGATAGTTACTACTTAAAATCAACCAATCCCTCTTATGTGTGTCAACTTAAGATGAATTATATTGCGTTGTATATAATCATTGATAGACGTTTGCTTTAATTCAATATATACCGCGTACCTTTTTGATCGCGTACAGGGCAAACAAAAGCCTCTATTCAGGTAAATGTATTCATTATTCTTGAATACTGAACGGATTTTTATCAAATAACAACAATAAGCAGTTACAGATACAACTACTAAGTGAGCGCTTTCCTCCGCCCGCAAACGATAAAATGATTCTTCCTGCACTTTCTAAGATTACCCTAATCAAACTTTCCAAACTGAACGAAACGATCAATGTCGAGTAAATTTGGTCACTTTGTCATTTGTGGCGAAGGAAAAACTCGCTTAGTAGAGGTTTGATCAAAGTCACATGGTATAGCCACGCCTTTAAATGACACACAGTCATTGTATAAAAGTTCTTCTATAATTACAATTATATAGTATAATACGTCCATCTTCTTAAAATATATATATATATATATAAATACGCCACTGAGGAAGGCCGCAAGGCCGAAAGCTACGGCATAAATATATTTGCTAGGGTTTTTATTTATATATATATATATATATATATATATATAATTGCTAGAGTTTTTATATATATATATATATATATATATATATATATATATATATATATATTTATTTACGAGTTGGCAGTTTCCTCTGAAACTTTTGGGAAAACACATTTAAACATGTGTGAGTTTTGGTGAGCTATCAGTTTAAACCCTAAAAATGATCTCTGTTGCAATGACTATAATACTTTCGAATGAATTTCGTTTGTTTCTACCAGCAGAGTCACGAGCCTTTCGAATATGTTAAATTTAAGTATAAATGGGACAGCAGCAAATCAGAGTTATATAATAACATGATTGAAATTGACATTTCGATGAATAGATATAACAATATTACACTAAGCAGTTGGACAGTAATGCCAGTAAAAGTCACTATTGGTGGAAATGAATATCTTAATAATTTCTATCAAGTCATTGATGATGTATGCGACCCATTGTTTAAAAGGAAGGTAAATAATATCAGGAATAAAACAAACATAAATTGTGGGAAAACACAACTTACTCTAAAGTCATGGTATGATATTAAGTCATGTAAATTAAGCTTTTGTGCTTTTCACTAATTCTTGTTTAGGGTGAACTGAAACCTCGCTTATACAACAAAGCTAAATTATATATCATTAACAAAAGCCTTTATTTATTTCCATACAGCTCTCGATCAAATATGATTATCATGTCAATTGTCATTGTCACAAAAGAAATTGACGAACCGGTATATCAACCCCGATACACACATTTAGTTAGTAACGTCAATCAATAAACAAAATGCATTATGCAAATATAGGCTCCATGGTCGCGCACAAAGACGCATACGTACGTCCGGACAATTGTAAACAAAACATGATCACTGATCATTGTGTGTATTTGGGTCATATTCAACTGTTGATAACTGCACTGAGTAATTAAAAAAATGTATTTTGAAGGCAATGCTTCAGCTTTTCAATGCTCTATTTAACAAGAGGCCCTAGTGGGCCTGTAGACGCTCTACTTGTATGATGTGATTCAAAAATATAAACATGATAGAGGCCAACCCAAGAAACATGTTTCCTATATATTTTGAATATTTGACGACAACGAAAAACACACACTTGATAGAGGCCAACAACAGAAACATGTATATGATATTTAACTAGAATGGAATAAGTGGTAATGTATCGTTTGATAAATGTCCTTAGATTTGACCTAAGTTTAGCCATGGTGGCCATCATGGATGACTGGAGGCCTTTAAAACACAAATCTGAGGGGGACTAACCCAAAGATGATTGTGATTAAGTTTCATCAAAATCCTTCAAGCGGTTTCAGAGAAGATGTCATTTTTAACGTTTTCCTATATAACTCTATGTACAATTTGGGTCGCTGTGGTGGCCATTTTGATTATTCGAAGATAACGAAGAAAAAAAAAACTTCATAGAGGCTAACCCAAGGAACATGTTTATAATATTTCACGAGAATGGAATAAGTGATTTCGGAGGAGATGTTGTTTGAAATTTCCTTAAATTTGACCTAATTTTAGCCATGGCGGCCATCTTGGATGACTGGCAGCCGCGAAAAACACAATTCTGAGGCGGGTTATCCTTCATATCATTGTAATGAAGTTTCATCAAAATCCTTTAAGCGGTTTCAGAAAAGATGTTATTTTTAGCCTTTTCCTAAAACATAAACTTTGAGTCGCCGTGGCGGCCATTTTGATTATTCGACGATAACGAAAAACACAAACTTGATAGAGACCAACTCAAGGGACACGTTTATGGTATTTCACAATAATGGAATAAGTGGTTTTGGAGGAGATGTCATTTGAAATTTCCTTAAATTTGATCTAGTTTTAGCCATGGCGGCCATCTTGGATGACTGACTGGCGGCCGCGAAAAACACAAATCTGAGGGGGACTATCCTAAAGATATTTGTAATGAAGTTTCATCAAAATCCTTCAAGCGGTTTCAAAGAAGATGTCATTTTTAGCCTTTTCCTATATAACTATGTAAACTTTGAGTCGCCGTGGCGGCCATTTTGATTATTCGACGACAACGAAAAACACAAACTTGATAAAGACCAACTCAAGGGACACGTTTATGGTATTTCACAATAATGGAATAAGTGGTTTCGGAGAAGAAGTCGTTTGAAAATTCCTTAATTTTGACATAGTTTTAGCCATGGCGGCCATCTTGGATGACTCGCGGCCACGAAAAACACAATTCTGAGAGGGGCTCTCCCAAGTAACATTGTGATGAATTTTCATCAAAATCCTTCAATCGGTTTCAGAGGAGATGTTGATTTTATAAAATTGCTAACAGACGGACAGACGGACGAAAAGCGATCCCATAAGCTCGCCTGGCCTTTGGCCAGTAGAGCTAAAAATGAAACGGAATATATTGTTTACCTTGCTTTTGAAATAATGTTATTCATTATATGTGATTTGTAGCATGGTCGGAGACTTTTCCTTTGATGAATGCAGAGCATTAAATCGTTTAATTTAAATCGTGGCTATACCGTACTACAACTACCAGATATTGGAATTTAGAGTAAGGTCACTATGACGTCACAGTATTACTAAGTACACCATGCTACAAAAAAAGATAGAGCCTGTCTCAGCTCGTTGGTTATTTAAACACCTCGATGGGCAACGCACATCTCGGTGTTTAAAAAAGCCAACTCGCTGAGACCAGACTCTATCTATTACTTAAAACGCTATCAAAGAAGATTCGAATTTCACAGTGATCTTTCCTATCAGGATTAATATACAAATACTACCCCAATTGTTACCGCAGGGTTAAGAAAAACAAATTGTTTGAACATATTTCATAACAACGAAGTTGTATTCGTTGTATACATTTTATTCTACACCGATATTGTACATTTTATTCATCAATTATTCCAGCCCGGAATAAAGTTTTATTACAAAAAGAGAATAATTAATCCTACCTTACACATAATTACAACCCATTCGTTGTTTAAGCCAATTCAGATATCTTGATTACGTCTCTACAGCTGCACTACTACACTCTAATGTGCACCTTACACTGCGTGATCACAGATATAATAATTAAAGGTGCAATAGCTAATCTTTAAGATTACATGAATACGAGCTGTATGGTAATGTTTAACTAAGTACGTATTCTGGCCTCATAAAACACACAGTTTAACTCGGTTCAGCGAAAATGTAAATGGTAAAGGGCCAATAATAGTCAGGAAATTATACAAACATAATCCCAAAACTTTTCATTTATGTACTATTTAAACTGTCCCCCGAATTTTGTAATGGTGTCATACCAGTTTCCAGCACAAACCAATTTGTTCGTGATGTGCTTTAAAAAATCAAAATTGTTGAGATTAATTGTATTCTCAAAGTATAGGCTTTCATAAGAATCTGCAAAATGTAGACAAATCGGTGGTATTTACAAATGAAAAACAATAGGGTTCGTTTTCCGTTGATGCTGGTTGCCTGAGAAACCACATGTTATGCATGCGCATGCGCAGAAAACGTGGGTATTGGTGTGTGTATTGTCCCTATGCCAGATGTGCCAAGAGAATTCCTCAATGGCAGGCATTATGTCTGGACTATTTGTGGTGCATTGATGGTATGCGGTGATCTTGGTTTTACATCTCAGCCGGGACTGGTTACGTGTGAAATGATTTTAAACATTTCGATAATTAACCCAACTCGGTCCTGGCTGGGACTTAACCTGCGATCCCTGGGTTACTAATCCGTGTTGCTGTCCACTGAACCACGTCAGCCACAGAAAACAATAATATCACTGTAAAGTTGTTCTATTGTATAGGCTGCCAAAGGTATAGAAGGCGACCAATCGTAAATATTAGTTGAGCAACTGCTACATTAAATGTAAATTATACATAAGCTGTAAATTTATCTGGTTTTAAATATTTCAGACAAGAATAAAAAATAAGTGTCTTTGTGACATTGGACAAAACTGTATTCAGTAACTCTTTTAACTAATAACTGCGAAGATATACAATCGTAGTGTGGGTGTTCATTGTTGTTTATTGTCCACACTTTAAGCGGTCTGTACTTACGGATGCTTTTTGTTATCCCTTTTATCGTGTAGATATGTACTTTCTCATAAATAAGGGGTGACATAATAACTATTTCCTTATCAGGCAGAGACTAGCAAAAACTATTCGGAATGCATCGGCGTATATCGTACGTAACGTTATCGGATAACAATATTGCGCATGTGGCGGTGTCCTCGACAATTCTGTTTAACAGATAAACGAGTAAACCATTCAAAAAAAAAAATTATAATCTACATGATAAAGGATATTATATATGTTTTGATCTCACTGTATGATCGTTTCAGCACACATAGTTTTGTGTGTAACGAGTGTGTGTAGAAAGAGCCTAATAACACCCAAAAACAAGAATCACGTTGCTACAATAATATACGGTAAACGGACATTAGCCCCTAGGACAATTGCCCCTAAGCTCAAATGTGCATAAGCGGACAATAGCCCCTTGATGATATTGCACATGCGGACAATAGCCCCTTAATTATTTTGCATATGCGGACAAAACCCCCTTCGCACTAGGACATTATCCCCTTCACTCTAGGACAATAGCCCCTTCATGGTTTTGTTAAGGAGGACAATATCCCCTTCCCTAGAACTTGTAAGTAATTAGGAATTGTTGAGATTATTGAAGAGCACCAATATTTATTCCTTCTTCATCTTTCTTCAAAACTTAATAAATAGACAGAAGTTGGGATTGACAATTTTATTGATAATAAGTTTACTCATTTTCCAAACTGCTATGCCAAAGCATATATAATGTTGGGAATATGAAAGTTCCATCATTACATTCTGTAAAATGGAATTCATTCCAACTGTTTGTGGTGCAAGAAAGCTCTGCTATTATATGCAGGACATGCGTATACCTTCAAAGGTCAGTCCAAGACAACATTATTAAGGGGCTAATGTCCTATGTTGAAGGGGCTTTTGTCCGCATTTGCAATATCAAGAAGCGGCTTTTGTCCGCCTGTGCAAAATCATGAAGGGGATAATGTCCTAGGGTGAAGGGGCTATTGTCCGCATGTGCAATATCATGAAGGGGCTATTGTCCGCTTATGCAAATTTGAGCTTAGGGGCATTGTCCTAGGGGCTAATGTCCTACATTCTTAATATACAGTATCGATAAATGTTCACAATACACAGTTCCAAATATTAACTACAACACCTTTAAAAACCTTGAACTATAGATCGTCTTTGCATTGCAAGCCCAGACATGTTACCGTTTCAAAGCGAAAGTAGAATAGTTATGGCAAACAGCACTTTACTATTGAATAAAGGCGGTGTATATTGGGTTTAAAGAACACATGTTCACATAAAAGCCGAAAAAAACAAATACAATGTATATTTAGGAAAATGAAACTACACGAATACTCTACGTTTGAGACACTGGACGCGTCATACATTTTATCGGTTAAATAGGTGTTTTAAAGGTAATAGTGGCAATGTAAATTATGTTCGTTGCTTGCACATTGCAAAATAATCGAATGTAAACTTATATCGTTTTTCGCATCTTCGTTATATAACATTTTACCCTGCAATACATATCAGCGACCCATCTACAATTTGTTCGAATGTGTTTTACGTCAATTTTAGCACATTTTAGGCCATCTATGACGGTCGATTTTTTGCGGTAGAGGCAGACCAACCCATTTTCCTTGGGTAGAACCAGTACTGCATACTTCCCACCATCCATAAGTCGACCTAT
The DNA here is from genome assembly GCA_037043455.1 of Cyrtodaria siliqua. Classification (NCBI taxonomy): domain Eukaryota; kingdom Metazoa; phylum Mollusca; class Bivalvia; order Adapedonta; family Hiatellidae; genus Cyrtodaria; species Cyrtodaria siliqua. The sequence continues at coordinate 104,973 of JAWPHD010007954.1, forward strand.
GTATACAGAGATGGAGAAGTGGTCGGGAAACAAAGAAGTTTACGGACTGACGGAGTAGTTATCTGGACATGTTTTTAAAATACTCTGTGAGCTAAGCCATTCGTGTATGAAGTTTAGGGCGTCTATCTGAAACAAACTGAAGTAGTCTGGACAGCAAATGAACATAAAACGTTTGATCCCAAAATCATTTTGAAACTCCGTACCCCATAACAACATTGGCGATAAATCCGTTGTTCTCTGTTTTCTGATAAACCAGTTTAGTACCGAGTAATGATTACATGAAAGGCTTTCCATCTCCACTAAAGCAACAGCTGACTTTCATAAATAAATAAGAATATGCACCGAAAAATTGCGATCTGTCGAAGAAAACACACACACCTTCCAATCTTATAAAATACCTAGGCGTGAAATTAAACAATAATTTGCAATATTTGTGCAACTTATACTTTGAACACATATAATTGGAATAGCATTCCCCGAATTTTGAAATAAATCGCTTGATTAAAGATATTATGAAAAACAACGAGCTGAATTCACCTTTATATTGTCATTTTAATCCTTGTCACTACCTCGGAAGTGTCATTGACTCTCGTTTTCATATATCTCCAAAATGTGCTAGAGTCAATGTTTAGTACCCGTGTTCTGGTTTATCCGATTCAATATATTCTTCGGTCCCGATAAGAACAGAATGTAACTGGCATTCACTGGTAAAGGCAGTATATCAGCAGGTGCTGGTGGTGGGTTGTCATTGTTCGGTATGACACATTCAACACCATCATCGTCAATTTCGTTATATTTTGTCATGCTAGTTTGGTGCGAACTAACATCAATTCGGTAACATTCGCAAAGTTTCACTTTATACGTAACTGGTTCCCAGAAAACGTCTTCACAAAAAAAACACTCTTCCGAGTATTATGAAAAGTCCCCTTGTCGATTCTTATGATATGGGAGGTATATACCATGATACAGTACTGGGTTCTACTCAAGAAAAAGTGAGTGGTCTGCCGCCCACCAAAAAAAAAGCCCCCATCATGTAGGTCATGACTAAAATGTGCTGAAAATGATGTAAAACACCATTCAACCAACCGATTGTATCCCAAAGGTTGCCGATTAACACAGAAGTTCGAGATGATACTCACAATCCCAACACTCTTACTGTACATACTGTATCATTGAGGGATTCTTCACAGGGTACTTATGTGGAGGGACTATACATCTAAGAATCACACTCACGCAAGTACGCACGCGCGCACCAAGATTGTCGCGTATCCCTTTAAGCGTCAATATTTTATGTGAGATAAAAAGTGTCTATGATTGAATATCACTCGCGCGCTTAATAGAATAATGACCCCTTACGCATCGACGATTAGGTCAGATAGACCGTCTGAATAATCATAAATAATGTTCAATTACATGCAAAATCTCGTGCGAAGACTGCAATATCTTTCAATGGCGCAAAATCTGGAAATTCACACTTTACTTACTTGCATTTTAAAAGAGGCATATTAAGGGTCTCTACAAAATGTTCTGAAATACAGGTACATTCAAAGTTTGTTATTTGTCTTCTATACTATGTAATGAAAAATAAATTACGGTGACATTATATTATTGTTAAACAGTTATGGTGTAGATTTTTTTTTATGATATTAAAACACTGGAATACTGCACTTGAGCAGTAAATAAGAGAGTTATTTCATACTGTTAAATATAGTTTTATATTCACTACCGGCATTACATTTTTAATGAAAAATAAAAAGCAGTTTAATTTCAAAAACACTTTAAATTTACATATTTTCTTAACTTAGAAAATGAGCTATAGTTTTTGAAAATGGGTCAAGTATTTTAGGAAATGCTGTTGTTTACAATACTGTAGAGTACAGTAAAGCATGTCAGTTTGCCGGGTCAATATTTTTCCAAACACATTCACCCCACATTGAAATCCTGGATCCGCCCATGACTTCACAATACTTAACCTATGTAGTCGCCAGCAATACCATTTTATTTCTGCATAAACTTGTATTATAAGGCATCAAATAAAAATTAAAAAACATTTGTTGCTTTGTCCTAAATAACAGATTTTATTTCATCTCTCATATGCTTCGCATTCGTGAACATGCTTACTTCACTGAACATAACACATATGTTCATTTTTCGATGAAATATCAGGGAGTAAGTATACTTACTCCTGGAAATATTAACCTGTCATTCACTCATGGCCAACACAACACATCAACTCTAACGTATATATATTACTTTGTATATGTATATTGTATTAAATCTGACAATTTGCAAGCAAGCAAACTGAATAAATTTTTAAGACTTGCGAATGTATTTTACTCCTTACACAAACCATTTTTTCTGTTTTGCCTGGTATGTTTTTTTGTTAACGTAATAACACATATATAATGGGGTGCTATTTTTATGGTGGTAGAAACAATGTTATCGTTAGTTTGTTTTAGAATAATGTATAATTCCAAATCCCGTGTTTATATAATGAACTAGTCCAAATGCAGGCTCGTAGCTGCTGAAGCATACCGGTAGAAATTTGGGAAGGTAACACAAGTTGAAATAATGAAATCTCAAATAAAAAACATGAGTTTTCAAATAATTAAAGGTCTTATATCCTTTCAATCTCATTAAAATCATACCCTTTATCACGCTACGATACTCTACACTACTAAGGCGGAGAGTATCAAAGCGTAATTAGGATTTGATTAATAATCTCCTTTACAATACATTTATAGTAACAGTGACACTAGTTACTGCAATCACAGGTGATTTAAAATAAAAATAAAATGAGGGACTTTTGTTCTGTTCTTAATATTTAATGCGTTTACTACCTGTAACTACGCCCCTTTGAACCAATTTGAGTTGTGTGGTACGCTTAACTTGCATTTCACACCTAGTGTTCACATGAATAAAACGATCACACAGCACGTGGAAATCACCTTGTGTGACTGATTTCTTAAATAACACCGTGTACAACGCTAACCGTCGCATTATTTTTATTTACTAGTAGTTGGTTTGGATGGTGTTAAACGGCATTTTCCAGCACTTGTCAGGCTATATGAATTATTATGGCGGTTAACTTTTAGTGATGGAGACAGACCACTCATTTATTCTTTGGTAGAATCAGTACTGCATGCCCACCGCCATCCGGAAGAATCGACATTTTCTCCATTTACAAGTCGAGCTCCCAGTGGGATTCGAACACGCAACCAGGAGATGCGAAACTGTTTCAAACGCACCGTCTTTACCCTCTCGACCACGAATGCAAATTTCATATTAGGACATTTCAAATGAAATTGTGTTTGCATAATTCTCAAACAAGGGCTTAAAAATGGGGTAAAGCAAACACAAACTACCGAAGATAATGTAGTCTCGGACTGTGTCATGCATAATGTATTACCTACCTTGAGAAGAAAGGGCGACCGATGCTAGACCTATTGACGATTTGCAAAGGTGGTCATCTTGGAACGACAACGTCATCAAGCTCCATTGTCACATATCGGCATATATTTATCAAACTCGTGTTAAAGCAAACAACTGGGACATTTTATTAAAACTAAAACATTTTTACAAACAATAACCTTCTTCTTCTTCTTCTTCTATAATAATAATAATAATAATAATAATAATAGCAATACTAATTATAATAATAATAACAATAACAATAACAATAACAATAACACAACAACAACAATAAAAGTTATTACAAAAAGTATTCTCAGACTAACGTCTACCTAACTGAGGTGATGAGACGATGGTCATATTTCAAAAAGTTAAGAACGGCAGTATTTTGCGTCTAAATGCTGATGCTACACAACTATGAAGAAGGCTGCAAAGGTGTCTTGAAGTTCAGAAAAGAGGAGCTAGGTTTACCCTCAACACTTCCTTGGATGGCAGAAATTTGAGGAGAGAAGACGCAACTCTAGTCCAGCAATGCTTCAGAATACAGCATGAACGTTTGGATATGGCACCTAGAGGACCGATCGTGAGCATTCGGACACTATATGCATACGTTATTCCAGGGTCTCTAAACCGCGGTGAAGTTCTAAACTGTCCAATAGTACCTGATTGTTAAATTTGTCATCAATTATTTCATAATAAGCATATTTTTTATTAGTGTAACTTGACAAAAAAGAAAATGGTGTCAGTAGACACAGAGCTTTATATTTCAATTTTCATCCCAGATAGACACGACCCCACACACACTAAAGATACAACAAAAAAAAACAAAAAAAAAAACACACACACCATGCAAGAAGGGACCGATAATCAGGCTTAAAGTAACACAAAAACAACTGATGGTTGAAAAAAATAACCTCGACTATGTATAAACGATATGAGCGTAATATACAGTGGATATTCCTACGAGAAAGATCAAACACTTCGTCCTTACTTAAACGCCCCGTTACTGCATCCCATCGTGACTGATATACACACGGTGTTACTGGATCTGCACAGTGAGTGAGTTCTTTTTCAGGACTATATAAGCAAGCAACGTAATTGCTTTACTTTCGGGCCAGCACAGCTATCCAGATGATGTCAGCAGCGCAGGGGGCCACATGTGACGGGTGTGGCCCCAAATACAAGGACCCCCGACCACTAGCGGCTGTAGGGCAATACACCTAGCGGATGTAGCATAGCGGATGTAGGCCACCTCGACCACCAGACCACCACTTCACCGCCACAGCGACAACCACAGAGCAGCAGCGACATCCACCTACATAACTACAAGAGAACCGACGACACAGCAACACAGCAGCACCAGATCAACCAACACACATCAACGATACAACCGTCCAGACTCTATTGTGCCCATCGCGGCAGGGCCACCTTGTCGTGTTCGTTGGCGGAGGGACGTAAAACCTTAGAAGTACACACACACACACGCTTTACTTTCGGGTGCCCATATACGATTTGAGCTTCGAATACCTATTGCTGTTTGAGATCTGAGACTGAGACCTTCGAGATTTGCAAGTTGTGCTGTGTTTATATACTAGTGTTATATACTTAAAAGTTTAATATTTAATTTAATATTTAATCAATTCATCACGGCCATGCTTTCCTGCGCTGTTCGTGTTGTGATGCGTCGGCTTTCGGACTGTGTCCAGTGGACTCGTACCTTTGTTCGCAAGGTAAGACATCTATTATTGTTCTTTGGTTGTATATTTTAGGACATAAACATGTCCAATTGCATGAGCATATAGGCTACACCCGTTCAATTAAGTCCGAACGTGTGAGGCCATTGACTAAATCTATGGCAGCCATTTTTTAATTTTCCCGCGCGCTTACGTCCATCTAAAATCAGACGATTAACGTCATATTTTTGCTTAAATCCAACAAACTAATTGTGCCTAGAATTAAACACCCTAACACGCATTGTTTACATATTTAAATTGTTCATATTATGAAAACGAAAGACTAGAGACCGATGGATGTTGATGAAAAAGTTTCAAAAACATCATTTGGCAATCATGATGTTGTTCAGCAATTTAAGGATATTCAACATTTTGAATCGGGCAGAGTCCTTCCTGTGAAACTCATTTTGAATTCATTTTGGCTGATTTTATGAAATTAATGATAATAACGCAACAAATTGACTTCCATTATACAAAACATATATAAGAGCAAATGAAGAATAAAAACGTGTTTCAAAAATGTTATCATTTATGTACAATCTGACATTAAAATATATCTTTTTTTTGTGCATCTGCCTAAAATATCCACAACCTTAAACTAAAAACAAATAACATCCATATAATCCTCCGAGTCAAGGGCAGTAACACACACACAACCACACCCTGTCCCATCTACCCACTGTGTACTGTCAACAGGGCCACTTTGTGGTATTATTTTTATTTAATTCCTTCTCCCAGATACATATTCATATGACTTCAAAAAGTGTTTTATGTTGAAATAATTTATTATACAAGTCGAAATAAGAGAAATAAGATATAAAACAAGAGACTTCAAGTCTGTTATTGCACACTTATGCCAGCATAATGCAATATACTGATGTTGACCGTCTGTTATTGCACACTTATGCCAGCAACATGCAATATACTGATGTTGACCATCTGTTATTGCACACTTATGCCAGCAACATGCAATATACTGATGTTAATGGTCTGTGATTGCCCACTTATGCCAGCAACATGCAATATACTGATGTTGACAATCTGTTATTGCACACTTATGCCAGCAACATGCAATATACTGATGTTGACAGTCTGTTATTGCACACTTATGGCAACATGCAATATACTGATGTTGACGGTCTGTTATTGCACACTTATGCCAGCAACATGCAATATACTGATGTTGACGGACTGTTATTGCACACTTATGCCAGCAACATGCAATATACTGATGTTGACAGTCTGTTATTGCACACTTATGGCAACATGCAATATACTGATGTTGACAGTCTGTTATTGCACACTTATGCCAGCAACATGCAATATACTGATGTTGACAGATTTTTAGCTGGAAGAGAATGAAGCAGTGTGCTGGAAAAAGCTTTATTAATAAAAGTTCTGAAAAACTTGGAAACTGGTAAAAGAATTTTGTTAATGGAAGCTGCCATTTTGAGACATCATACCAGTGTGTTTTTCCCTTATATAAGTGGTTCTGAAAAACATACCATTCCTAATGGCTGACAAAAAGTATTTCTTTTTCCCAATTGGAGTGAAAAAATTGTCAATCCACAATTTTTTATTTTATTTTAAATATTTTTTAGAATATTTAAATAGAAGATGGAGGACAATATATTTTTATTGGTGAGGGTAATGACATACTACAAGAGAATGTGTTTGCAAAGTATTTAAGCATACTATATGGCTTTTGTTTGATTTTTCCCAGTGGAATGGGGGCCATTCTCAAATGGGTGAAACAAATTGCTGTCATAGTTCTAAATTGCCCGATTAAAAGGAATTCAGTACCAATGAATACAGAATCATTAACTAAGCATTAAGTATATTTTACACATTAGTATACCTTTTTCACAGGCCGTTGTGGTTTTCTTCCCTATAAATGGGTAAATTATGATATTGACAAATATCCCATAATATACCGTATGGTAATTTAGAACTGACATCACAGTTCTCAAAATTGTTTAGAACTGACATCACAGTTCTCAAAATTGTTTAGAACTGACATCACAGTTCTCAAAATTGTGTTTTGAAAAAATTCAAATTAATACTCCCCTTCTTTGGTAATTATCCGATTTCGATAATTATTTCGACATTTTCCAAGATTTTCAGAACTCTTAATAATAAAGCTTTTTCCATCACAAGAACACATTCCCTTTAAAGGGACATTCAGCAATCATGAAATGTTTATCAAGCATTTAAATGAAATGTTTATCAAGCATTTAAATACGCGTCTCTATCCATTTATTAATCCAGTATCATCTTGCATATAATTAAATTTCATTTTCCCCAAGATTCTACCATAGATTTCAATATTGGTGCAATATAATTGAGTCAGTTAAAAGAATATACAAAAAAAAAATGCTTTATGTTATAATTTCTTATAATTAATATTAATGAAAATGCATGTTACCTAGAAAACTAATGGAATGCTGCGATTTTTAAAAAAAAAAATCAAGATTGCCTTGTGTCCCTTTAAAGGGAATGGAAACATTCTGGAAAGTTATTAAAGGTGTAGAGCTGATTCAATAATTCAATAATTATTTGCTCTGAAATGGAACACCTACTTTCAGTTTAATTAATGTTTGAGTTTCGACCTCCTAAAAGGCCAGACACAGCTTATTGGATGGTGCGCTGTCCGTCAACGTTGGTCATCATTGTCCATTTACTTTTTGTTGCTTATTTAAACCCTCTGTCACTTTCATTCAGCACTTGATCTCGACCAAACCTTGTCATGGTCTTTAATGTCGAAAAAAACAGCTATATTGAACCAAAAAAGAAACTTCCGACTTTCTTGCTGGTATTTCCATAGGCCAATTTTTTAGGGTGTGTAAAAGCTTAAACAGCATTTTAAGAACACAAAGTTTGATGTTTGTAAGCACACTTATGTGAGTACTAAATATCCCATTAAACAGTTTCAAATTTGCCAATCAATAATCTTTTATGGATGATATCAATAATCTTTTATGGATGATATGGAAATGTTAAAGTTAGGTAATTTGATGATATGTTTTATGTGATTTTTTTGGTAAGGAACATCTACAGAATATTGTCTTGGACAAAATTCAGTATTTTTCTTAGATTTAGTTTGCTTTTGTGGCCAAAATGCATGTTTTAAGAAAAAGGGGGTATTTACTCCCTTGTGTACTGAACTTTTCAAAAACATCTTTGTTTGGACTATTGTTGGTAGTCTGTCTAATTATTCCTAAAACATCATTCATTTTTTTCCTGTTTTGCTGTCTAGACAGTCAGCATCAAAGTCAGCATCAACATCAGCAGACGTTTCTTGTTTTTGTTCAGTATAGATCTGGTTAGTGACACCAGCCCTTGTTGTACTGAAGAAAGTTGTATTCTGCTTGTCAACAATCTACCATGTCTATTTTTACAAATTATTTAATATTTGTCAGGGCCCTAATATCCTTGAAAGTTATGACAAGTTTGACAACCAGCTAGATCAGATTAGTAACACCAGGGAGTAAGTATATGTGTATGCTTACTCCCTGGTAACACCAAGTGTTATAGACACTGACTTATGGAAAAATGCTATTGTTTGCTTCAAGTTTGCATTCTAGCTACTTCATATCTTCAGATTCAGAGTTGTGGCCCTTGAATTATGTTCTGCTTCATTTAGTGATCTTTCATTTTTCATCTGATCATTTATACCAAACCTATATAGCCAGATATTTATATTAATTAATGAAAGCTTCGACAATTCGAAGACTAGGAACACCAGAGTATAATGGCTCATGATTTGATTGAAAAAATGCTAAATAGTTTGCTTTGTTAAATCTCTATAGCCACATCATTTTTGTCTGATCTTTATTAGTCGGTTTTTATACCAGTGAAAGCTCAAAGCTCGAACAAGTTTAATTTAAAAAAAATGAGCAGTGTGAAAAGAAGTGTGGTTTTCCCGTTTTATTGGATAAAATTCACCCTAATCAAAGTGAACTGCCTATTTAAGCAGTTGTGTAGCAGTTTGATCATTTTTGACAGTTTCTTAAAGACCCAACTGGGGTATATAAGGGAGGTAATGGCTGGGGGTGGTTTCCCTTGTATATTTGAACATGTTTCATGTCAGGGACACTTTTTCTTCAAAAAATCATAAAAAACAGTTATAGTTATCTTTCAAAAAATATATGCTTGAAGTTTAATTGATTTTCTTTCATTATTATGAAAATCATGTTATATGGTTCTTTCTGATTTTCATAATTAAATAAAATCATCAAACCAAAATTTCAAATTTCAAATTCATGGGAGGAGCTAATTATTCATGAGATCATGTGACTCCACTGTTTGTAAACAAATGAACAAGAAACACATGGTAGTATGCTATTGCTGTACAGGTTAGTAAAATGTGTAAAATAAACATGCTTAGCACTTACTTTGGATGTTTTTAATTTGTGAAATTCTCCAAATACATGTACATTTGTGTTGCAGTATTTTATATCCATTTTTTTATACACTTATTAATGTTTTCATCAGGGACGAAGAGGATTAAGTAATGTTTTCACCAATTGAAGTTTGTGTCATTTTTAAAATGTTAGTATTATACTGTTTGTGTTTTGTTGCTTAAATACTGATGTATACACATATCCTTTTAATGAATAATCTGTGCAGTACATATATTAAAATCTTATCACAATTGTGTTGTATTACCAACAATGATCGGAATCCTGGTAGATTAGGATAGCGAGACCGTACTAAGATTAATACACATTCTGTCATTATCTCTCTTAGAATTCTAACAACACTCCCATCTACGTGGTCCCTTTTCATTAATCTGGCCTTTCTAACAAGATACTCAGTTTTGCGCCAAGCATATCTTCTGTCCAGCATTGACCAACATTTCTTGTATCTCACCCTTCTTGAAATTCTATTTTTGGCATGTGGTCTTGACCCACTTCCAAGCCATGATTGTTCATGTGTAATCATACATGATTACATGGTGGAGAACAAAAGCATCTACATTTGCCATCAAATCTGTTTCTGTAACATCGTTAATTGATAAAACTTGAGCATCATGTTCCTGCTTTCTTGAATTGAATTAATTGGTAGCTCATGTTGCACATTATCATTATTTTGTTGTTCTTCTGATGATTTATTTATTTCAATAAAATTCCAATTGTAATAATTGAAAAGAGCTTCAGCTGTAGGTTTTTGCTCTTCGTTAACTAATAATGATAACACAAATGTTTTAGATGTATCCATCACACACACAATAATAATATAACAAGTATTCATCACTTCTAAAACAAATCACTTCACCGCATTTTATTAAAATGCCGCCAAGAACAGTATAGTGGAGTTCAATTTATATAGGTTGATCAACTATCTATTTCTTTTATTATTTTGAGCATTTAAACATAAAATAAACATATTTAGATATGACTTGCGAGTAATTAGATTACGCATATGTTTGTTTAGAATGTATGATGAGAAATGAATAAAACAAATGGGACAATAAAAGTGCAGAAATGGATACTCTACCTTTCTTTTAATGGAATTGTCCAATTATGATACAGGCTCATTGGGCCAGTTGAACATGATCCATACAATGCAACCTTATCAAGGGTGTTGACATATATATACTTATTATGTCTGGTATTTGAGGATCAGTGGTGCTGTATACAGATTAAACATTCATTAAACATATACTAATGGATGACAATTTGTCAAGGAAAAAAATAAAATAAAAGTGCTCAAAAGAATGGTGTAGATCAATTTGGCTGAATTATGTGTTCCTGTTTTAGAATAATAAAACTAATGAATATCATAAATATAGTTATTTGTACATTTTTAGTGTATGAGACATACAAGTCTACATGTTTTTAATCACTTGGAAGAGAAAAGTATGTCGTATCTGTTTAAAACTCATGGAAATTACTGACTGATTAATCAACAGGTCAACAATGTGTTTTCTGTCGTCTGCTGCAATCCCAATCTATTTTTAGCTAACACTGTATTGCCACTCACTGATAATACACACACACAGCAGAGTTAATTTACATCCGAAGGTCTAATCGGATGTTGGGTCTACAGTCCTGGTCTTAGCAGTCATTAGCAGCTGAGAAGTTGCAGAAACTTTTAAGAAACTGCTGGGTAAACTGCCTGATTTCTTCCTTAGCAGTTCACATACATCCATTCAAAGCAATTCCTTACCAGTTCTTTAGCATTAGCATTATTATCCTGACCATGAATGAAACTTGAATTGTCTGTTGATATAAATGTGATTCTGACGAGAGTGTTAAAAAAACAAAGACTCTGTCTTCCTCAATTGTGAACGCTCGGCCAATCCTGTCGTTCTTCGGGATCCCGCCTCGTGTGTATCACGGCGCTTCGGTATGTTCAAATTCTTGACATTCTGTTAGCGGGAAGGCAATGGCGCAGAAAATAGTGCATGTTGCTATGTAAACAATATGGCCGCTTGCCACACGTGTTGATGTATAAGTTGCATTGAGTGTTTGTTTATTACAATGCAGATGAAGGTTTTATCACTGCTTTCATGTAAATAAACTACTGATGGAACAATCGGCTGAATAACATTGCAACATTTGGATGATAACTTTGATTCTGAATGCAAATTTGTTTTGGCGGTTTTGGCGTGATTGTCTTGCATATTACATTCGAGTAATGCTGCGAAGCAGTGTACGAGATGTTGCGAATGTGTCTTCCTTTTTTCATCCAAACAATTTTGGAGGGAAAATGGCTGTTTCAAATGCTCAAAAGTGCTTGGTAATTTGGCGATTATACATAAATGCCTTATTGCCTGAAAGCATCTTATACATTTAGTAGTAGTTGTACTTGAAAAAGGACATTTAATTCTGTATGTAGTCAGTAGAAAGAGTAATTTGCAAAGAAATTTGTATGGTCATTTTATGGTCATTTGTTTTCGCGAAATCTCTGCACACTGTCCAATAGGACCATAATACACTGTCTCCATAGGCCATTAAGCATAGAAGTGCCGCTGCATTTGACTTTCCAAAACACGCATGCTGCAGTGCTTAAAAGTGACCGCTACTCTTAAAATCAAGACCGTTGCGCTTAAAAATACTAAGAATAAAGTCAGACGTCATGTCCTTTAAACCAGAACCCTGAATACATTTGTATTTTATAATACACTGCTGCCAATTAAAAATATTGCCCAATTTACAGACAAAACTGATTTCGATATTCCCATGCATGCATGTATATGCACGTTTCTACTTCATCTGTATTTTGTAATAAAAAACAACCGGCTAACAACTTTGGCGGTTGTTATTTAATAAAAAACACACATAATGGGGTCATCGTCGTATCGGGTACTACAGAAAGGTACCTGGGGTACATTTATGTATACAGAAACGTACCCGAAAATCTTTGAATTCCAGAACGGCCCCCAAATATACAGAAACGTACCTGGACAGTTAAGATCTCATAGGCAGAATTTAAACAATTTAGAACTTGATGAAACAATAACTTGGACCAATATTCCTTTAAGGCCGCGGTTATGGTCCGCCAGGGTCGTGAAATGGCAAAAGAGAGACTTTTAAAAAGTGAATCGATCAAACTTTGTAAACAACGAAAGTTTCGTTTCCGTGAAGTAACAGAACGCATTATGGCTGCGTTTTACGACATTGTACTCTCGCGAAATTTTGTCTCTGGTACATTTATGTATATTTGGGGGTCATTCTGGATTTCGATGATTTTCGGGTACATTTCTATATGCATAAATGTACCCAGGGCTCCTTTCTGTAGTACCCGGTACGACAATGACACCTCATCAGCGACACTAATTACAACACCCTATCTTCCCTAGTCCATGTGTTATAATGCATGCTTTGACCGACTTTTAAGGGATCGCTGCATGGTTTTAAAGGGAATCGGTCAGATTAAGGGATTGCGGCATGTCGGTTTCAAAAGTTAAGGGATCGCGGTGCCACACATGGCTGAGGAAGGCCCTGAACATAATGTGCATATCAAATGTGCAGTCACGATACTTTTAAACAATTTTGAAAAATGGTCATAGCGGACAGACCAAGTTTTGAAGTGAATGAAAAACTACTGGGTTCAGATGTTCATAAAGCCAGATATTTAACATTTTGTTACAAATCCCAATATGTTCTAATTATACTACTGGTATATAAATAGCACAAGTTTAAAAATGATCAACATGAAAAGTAAGTCCGTATGAATTACCTTGACCTACTTTTTGCACTTTGTTAATTTACATACAATTTGCATTATATTGTGTACACTTTTCGTCTGTCTGTCTGTATGTCTATCCATCAGCAATGAATTTTGACCAAACTTCATATGGTCAGTTTTGACAACTTTGCATGGTCAATAATTTAAAATTTGTGAAAATTAGGTAAAGTGACGTCCAAGATGGCCGCCATTACCATAAAAGGTTGAAACCTTAAAAAATCTTCATTAGAACCACTGAACAGCTTTTGACAGTTTTTTTAGCTTGTCACTCACCTTTTCAGTATTTATTGACATTCACACTAGCATTTGTCTGGTGCTGTGTGGCAGCTGTGACGTCGCCCCAACTACAAATCAGTAGTTTATTATTTACTGTCCTTTGGGATGATCAAGCCCATTCTGTGTTGCTTTAAAGTAGAATATCGCTTAAGACGGTGCTAGGAGCGTGAGAGGTATTGTATCTTATAATTACCTCTCATGAACAGACTCCATAAAACCAAGTCTGCTACTTTTCTCTCTTGTTTGTGTTTGTCGCTTCCAAGGGATCACCTTTTCAGTATTTTTCAAAGAAAAAAAAGAGTATTGTCATCACTTGATTGTTGTCTGCGTCGTTGTTTGTGCCCGGGTTCAAGTTGTATGTAAGCTTGTATTTTCTGATAAAAATGGTTACAGTTTTGTATGTAAGCATGTCAACTTAGTCTTTACTAAATTCAAATTGTTCATTGTAATCTTAAAATCCCCTTAAAGAATTCAGTGACACATCACACATGCTTTCACTTTCATATGAAGAACTCAGAGACATTTAGTGTCATAATTCTGTTAGGCAATTAAGCATAATTATGCCTTTCAACTTTGTTTCCAATAAATAGACCAGGCCTTGAAAGTCAAGCGTCTGCACCGATGGGTGGTGCTTCTTATTATGTCCTTCCGCATAACTCATTCTGCAATATTTAAAAAAAACAACCTTAGGCAAGCAAGCACGTGCTGCATTGCATGCATGCTTATTTCTTCCTTTTTTATTTTTTTAGAACAAAGAGGCATATAACTAAACTACATTTGCCACATCTTGAATATACCTGGATGGAATCCTTATTGGTTACATCATATTAAAATGGTGGGGCCCTAGATTTCCGCCAAAAGGCATGCCACAATAAAAATCGATATTATCATCAAAGTTTTGCAATGTCAATTAGCTCAGGCCTGCCAAACTTTTTAACACAAAATCCTGTGATTTTTAAAATGTAAGATTTAAAGCGCGCGATGAACATTTTTAAATGAGACTTGATTTTCACACTATATTTTTAAAGTGCAAATTTAAATTATTTATGCAATTTATACAAATCGATGCATTGTTTGATAGTTATAGAAAATAATAAATTACCATTAATTTCTACCACATTTTTTTTTATGTCTTAATTGTATATTCAGTCAGTGCATTACATGGATGACCCCCGTTGATTTGGCATTTGGCATCTCCTCTGACTAGGAATCGTAACAGGACCAATTCGGGAAATAGCTGATGAATTGTGAAAATATAGCTGTTAGATCATGAACATTTTGTTTTGATGAAAAATCCGGAGATTTTACACTTAAATCCGGAGATCCAGAGAGCGACTGAAAAATCCGGAGAATCCGGAGGTTTGGCAGGCCTGTTTCTGATTGTTCTATCTAAAGTTCATTTACATAAGGCGCTGATATATAAGCTTCAACATGTAGCACAAATCGTACATCAACAGGTATGGCTAACAGCTATATTTATATAGCAAGAGTACAGTACAGCATCCAGATGAATGACTGAAATGGCCGACTATGAACGATCGAGCTAATTATACTAATCTTAGCAAGTTCATTGTTGCGTGTTGTCACACCATTGTCATATTTTTGATTATCTTCAATATTGTCTTTGAATTACCATAATGTCTTTCAACGAAAAAGACAAGAGACACACTGTATTTCCCATAATATGCAAGTACCTCCCCTAAGCAAAGGACAGATAACTTAATGTTTACTTTCAATTAACTTCTGTATTTGAGCCCTGCACTTTCACATTAATGACATACATGTACTAGACCTTTCAAACTTTGCTTAAAGCTGTCCAGTCCCTATTTTAACTGGTAATAACTCATGAATATGAATGAGTCACGTGTGAAGTAGTTTCAAATCGACGAACACCCCAAAAGTCGGTATATAAGGAGAAATCGATACGTAAAATTTCACATTTTTATTTAGCCTCCGTACAGGTAATATCGATAAATATACGGCTCCAGAATACATGTGATAAAAAAATAATTACCCGGAACGGGATTTGAACCACAGCCTTGCACTTGTAAGATTTGAAAGATGTACGCTGAACCTCTAGACCACTGCTATTTATTGGTATTTTGTAGCATTTTTAACACTAAATAGGCATTACGTAATAACAAAAGCGCACACACAAACACATCAAGAGCTAAATAACAAATCGAAATATGGTTGATTTCAGGCAGTTTTAGTTTCATATTGATAAGTTACAGTATTACACCAGGCAATGTTAATTTACACGTGCGACAATATGGACTGCATATTTATTATATATATTTAGTTGCATTCAAATATGTTAAGTTATTTTGCGTCATAATATATGTTAGTTAGTATACTGTTTTCTCAAGTAGCGGTGTAGTTCAGTGGATAGAGCTCAGGACTTGAAATCAGAAGGTCGTGTGTTCGAGCCCCGAAAGAAGCTAACTTTTTTTTTCTGCAAAAATTACTGTTACCTGTGTACGATGTGCAGTGGTCGATGTATATACAGTAAATGATTTCTTGTGCTATATTTGCTCGCTTAAATACCCGATTTCGACATGAGCTGGTGAACATGAAGTTACAAATAAAGACACGCCTACAAAGAAGAAATCGATTGATATAGGGACTCTGTAGCTTTAATGAATGCAACGTGATATAGGGCAGATAACTTAGTAATTCTTCTGTTTACCTCACTTTCTTATGAACTATATGCACTAGACCTTTCAAACTTTGCTTAATGAATGCAAGGTGATATAGGGCAGATAACTTAGTAATTCTTCTGTTTACCTCACTTTCTTATGAACTATATATGCACTAGATATTTCA
>JAWPHD010007955.1:0-121410 GCA_037043455.1 Cyrtodaria siliqua
GTATGTGGACAAAATGCTTTACCGCAATGTGCTATATTTTCTGGGATGGCGTACGGCAGTCGACTGGTATTCCTTTATGCGCGAAGTATTTAAGGAATACTACTGCACGAACATTCGTAACGAGAAGCTGACTGGCCAAGAGGAAATTGACGAGAGTCTGTTCGGACGATCAGTCAAGAACCATCGTGGTAATCCAAATGTTGAAGTAAAACAGTGTGGGTGTTCGGCATTGTCGAGACAAGACAACCCGCATGATACTGCACTCGGTGGATAACCGGAGGGCAGAGACCCTGCTATCAATCATAAAGCAGCCGGTCAGGTATATACAAGTGATTGTGAACATTCGTTCTTTTAATCTGACTGTATAATACATGTGAGTATGATAACGTCAATGTATTACAGGTTAAATGATAAATAGTAACTGATCAATATGACTGTTATATAATCCTCATCAAGTTTATGTAAGTTAAATCATTTATAAAACATTTCGTGTTGCGTGATAATGAAACATAATATGTTTTTTTCTCTATGATATCAATTACATACAACATTTGTATTGCATTGAAGGAGAAACCATTTATTCTGACGGGTGGAGTTTCTACTGCAAACTCAACTAGGAGGGATATCAGCACTTCAGTTATCCATAAATATGCCTTCAAAAAAGTAAGTATACACGTATTGCAGTATACATGGTATAGGCTATGCGGTTTATTCCGTAATATTTACCGTGTAAAAATGTACCAATTGACGGCATAAATCGCACATTATTGCCATAACGAAACATATGAAGTATTACGTAATATTAAGTACAAAGGTATTAGCCAATGAATGAATGAATGGTGTTTTACTGCACGTCGACACATAAATAGGTCATATTGTGCGCAAAAACTGACGAAAGATGAAGGATTAATTAAACATTAACGTAAATATATCAAGATAAAACTATTAAGTATAAAGGATGATATGGTAGTAATATAAACTATATATGTAAATCAACAAATGCCCGAAAACGGGTATATAAAAAAGTATTTATATACAAGAACATATTATAATGATTTATATAATCATGACTTCCTTCAGGAAATCTAAAACTAGACTAAAATCTATAGTATTAAATAACTCGGTCATAGTATTAACATTGTAGTACCTTTGACGCATAGGATCAAAGTCTACACATTCCAGCAATATGTGTTTGACCGTTAACGGTGCAAAGCAGGGTATACATTCTTGTAATTGCTCACCTTGTAATAAATATGAATGAGTATAACGTGTATGCCCTATCCTGCGTATTAGCCAATGATATGATATGATATGATATATGCACTGTTATATGATGTGGCGTTTAATGCATTTTAATTACAGTAAACAAGTGATTTATTTAAGGATTATTTAGCAGACTACTGAAAGTATATCACCTTCCGCTCCTGTGATTGTGCAATTCCGTTTTTGATTATGAAACTAGTCAATAGTACATGTCTTGATTAACAATTTATAATTTCAGCAACAAGGATCAGGAAACTTGAGAAATAGTGACGGTCCACGCAAATACCATAGAAGGAGCGTGGAATCATGCCAAGGACTATTTCCGCACAATGTCGGGCAGCACGTACTCCCAGTTCGAATCGGACTTGTGAAATCATGTTAATTCGACAAATTAGTACCCACATTAATTTCGAAGGACAAGTGCGGTACACTTACCGATCGCCGCTTTTTCGTACGTGGCAAACTACAGGAATCCATGCAAATTCGCAAGAAGGGGAGATAGTAGTAGTCTTTCTGATCGAAAAAATCCACACTCTTTATCGACATAGGACGACATTCGGCCTAAGATTCCTTATAAGGAACAGCCAACTAAGGAACCCGTGGATTCGGCGGCTTCCTCTGAACCTGTCACTCGCCAAAACTTTCCAAATTTCCAATTCGAGTTATATCTAAGGGCACCGTTTGGCTCAGATTGGGATCTCAGTGATCTCGGTGATTTAGGCAATCATAGTGCGACTGTTATACAGTCGTCCACGGAGGACTAACCGATTGCCGTTGCAGTGGCAGCTATTCCAATGCCAAAATCCCGCACACAACATGAGGTTTCATACCCCACATTGGAAACTTCAAGCAATTCCAACCCTGTAAAGCCACAGAAGCCGCCTACCAGTAGTAAAGGTAAAGGGCCGAAAGTTAAAAAAAGTATGATAATGAACCTTTGGAAACGGCCGAGCACGACACAAACGATATATTGAAGTCTCGGCTTGATTGAGACTGTTCATGAGCGGTAGTGAAATATGCTGGCTACCGCTCACGCCCTCTAGCCCCCGGGTTGAGCAGAACTCAATATTCAAAAAAATCAACAGTACACAATTTTAACCACAAAACTTAAACTTTAAGGTAACACAACAAGAAATGTTAGCCACCCGCGTGAGTACAGGCCAGTGAAAAACGAAACAGCACGATCAAAGTTTACGCCGTTATCAGGATATCCTTACTCCAAGAGGGTGTTCGTATCACAGCTGTCCAGTGACGATGATTACGTTTAATTGAATATATACTGAAAGGAAAAAGAAACGCAGGGTGCGTATTTCCGCTATATATTGCATAGACTGCACACTTAATTCCATATATATTCGAAGGAAATCCCAAGATGTTTTGTAAAATAAAAAAGTGCAGTTACTTAGAGAAAGGACACAACTGTGATGTTGTAGACGTTTTAATCACAGTACACGTTGTAACAAGAAATTCATCAATGCTGAAGTTCCTCTTTGAAAAATTGAGCCAGTTCAGTACTGTATTTAATGTTAAATGATTGCAACATTTAAAGCCTAAGTTTGCTCACCTGCTTGAACCAAATGCGCATTCTGACGATAATGAAACTTTAAAGGGGTAACCATTGGTGTGTTCAGTGCTGTTGAAACCTTCTTTCTAAAAGGACAGGCCTAATGTCGCCCAGTACCATTCGATTAGCAGTAGCATATTAAACATACAATATATAGCTGAAATACGCACCGTGCGTTTCTTTTTTCTTTCAGTATAGCAATAGGTCATTGAAGTTGTACAAATTCTAACTGTAATAACAGTATGCATTACATTGAATTATACAGATTGTCTGCTACAGTCACTTGTATTGAAATGGTAAACGGTACTACGGTTTTGTTTTCTTTGAACTGTAAAGTAATTAAATATATTGATCATTTCATTCTAGGTCAAACATGAATTATTTATTATCTTACTTCATAAGGATGCAATAAAGAATAAATACAGAAGTAGGAATGACACCGGACAGGTTTGTTATTTAATCAGGCATCCATGTTTAACATATATTTAAGGTACTTCAGCAATTTCAGCAGTTTGAATTGGTGATACAATGAAAACCATTTCGATGCAATATGCATTTTAAGCACACGTTAGGACATTAAATCAAGTACTTTCATTATTTATCCCATACATAGCATATAGAGAAAGAAATCGATAGAAAAAATGGAACAATTTAGTAATTATTTTAAATTGAAAAACTGCCATTTTTCTTCATCCGCACAGTAATATTCCCATAGGCAAATTAAATATTATCAATAGCAATGTACTTTTCAAAGTCTTATCTAGGGCAGCTGAAATTCCATTTTTTCAAATGTGTATACCATTCACTTAAAACTTTACAAATATTGTACATGAACACATTCTCAAAATGAATTTTCAGTGACCATAATGGTGTGACAATTTAATACACAAAGTATAGTGACCATAACGGGGTGACAATTTAATACACAAGGTACAGTGACCATAATGGGGTGACAATTTAATATACAAAGTACAGAGGTTCCTGAAGGTTTACATTATCATGACATAATAATACAGGTAAGTTAGCCTAGGTAATTGCAATGTATGCATGTTCAAACACACTACTATTGATTGAATACACACATCTGTTTACCTATCTGGCACCTCATTTTTCTTTCGAGCATGATCTAAGCATGCTAAGTAACACATGTACATTTGTAATACGATCTCTATATTGCTGGGAGACACCTTTGTGTCAAACTCGAGCCAAAATGATTTTTTTTCCCAAAATTTTGAATTTCAACTGCCCTTGATAAGACCGAGAGGATTATATGGATGTTATTTGTTTTTAGTTTAAGGTTGTGGATATTTCTAGGCGGATGCACAAACAATGGTGTATTTTTTGTCAGATTGTACATAAATGATTTTTAGAACACTTTTTTTTTCTTCATTTGCTCTTATATATGTTTTATACAATGGAAATCTATTTGTTGCGTTATTATCATTAATTTCATACAATCAGCCAATACGAATTTTCAGTTTCACAGGAAGGACACAATAGCAATGGTTCCTAAAAAAAATAATTGCCATATGTGTAGAATGGCTGTGAGTCTTTATGGCACAGTTTAGGAAAAATAATTTCACGTATATGTAATGTCCAGAAGCACTGCTCCTATCACACCGCTATAATCGTCGATTCAGGCATTCCACCTCTCTTACTCTTAGTGTTATGCATCTCTACGACAACAGAAAATTGTCAAAAAATTTAATAGAAAAATACATGTTAATAAACATCGTACATAGATGCATATACTACCTTCAGTACAATAATGAAGGGTGAGCTTTCCATTAAAACTAAAATAAAATTTGTTGTTGTCCGAGCCTTGAATGACAAATCAACTCAAAATCTAGCACGATTTTATCGTGCGCACGCATCACTGATCATCAAATACACCGTTGTCAACCGGAATAATCATAATCAAATTCAAACACTGTACACAACGTATCACAGGGAATCCGGAGCGCTTGATCCAAAAAAAAATCCTTTATATAATATATTGACTAGGGTGTTATCAAGTTGTATAAGGAAATAAAAAAAGATCGGACAGGGAAAGTAGCATTCAAGGAGGACAGTCAACCACAAAACAAAGAAACAAACATGGAAACAGACAAACAAGAAGGCAAAAGTAATAATAAAAGTAAACGACATCACAAACACAAAAGGGTTGACAATAGGGCTACCGCCTTAGAACGGTCAGTGGCAAAATAGGCCACTGGGGGGTTTAAACCGGTTCTAGGGTGCACCGAACCTCACACTTATCCAACTGTCATCCCATTAAAACAGGACAGTGTAAATAAAGAAATCCCCGCAATGATCTAATCTCTTACCAACAAGGCAGCATCAACAGACAATATAAGTAAAACACAAATATGCTCGTGTAAATATAATACAAAAAAACAATAGCCTAGAAAGCCACAATGAAGGTACTCAATGACTTGGCAGAAGCCAGAGCAATAAGTGAATACACCATTAAGGGCACGACAAGAAAGATCATGGACAAACATCAAATGCCACCGTCCAAATGGTTTTAAGGTAGGCGTCATCATAGGGTCCACAGCCTGTCCGGTCATCGTACAATTAAAGAGGAAAGCATAGTGGCGAACCTTTAAAAGGGTCCACCACCAAGCATTCAGTACGTTGCAAAATGATAGGGTCATAATCTCTTTTGATAAACTTTTTAACAAGTTTAACAAAGATAATATGAAAGTGATCATGACCAAGAATCTTACGAAGTTTATAAATCACATCACCATAGAAGTCAGGTTGTGCTAGTCCTTGTCGCAGAAGAGTCCTTAAATTACATTTATATTACTTAGTGTCCTGTTTTAATGGGATGACAGTAGGGTACGTGTGAGGTTTGGTGCACCTAGAACCGGTTTATACCCAAGTGGCCTTTGTTGCCACCGACCGTTCGAAGGTTGTAGCCCTATTGTCAACCCTTTTGTGTTTGTGATGTCGTTTGCATTTTTTATTACTTTTGCCTTTTCGTTTGTCTGTTTGCGTGTTTGTTTTTGTGTTTTGTGGTTGACTGTCATCCTTGAATACTGCTTTTCCTGTCCGATATTTGTATATTATTTTCTACCTATTTTTAACTTCCAAATAAACCATTAAAAACAAATAAAAAACGCTTATTCTGCTTAATATATTCAAATATATGTTGTTTTACTGAAATATACTCAAACAAGTAAATAAATAATTAAAAAGGTCTGCGTTTTCTCAAAGGTCAGCGTTTTCCTCAACACTTTTGGGTCAGCGCGTACCTGACGCGTACCTGACGTCAGATATGAATATAAATACTGATAAAGGTGATCCTTTGAGAGCAACAAACACAATTAAGAGAATAAAGCAGCAGACTCGGTTTTATTGAGTCTGTTCATGAGAAGTAACGAAAGAAGCAATACTTCTCTAGCCCCCTAGCACCGGCTTACGCGGTATTTTACTTTAAAGCCACCTATATTGGGCTCGTTGGTCCCAAAGGACCAGTAAAAAATGACACTACTGATTCGTAGCGAGTATGATAATGGACCGAAATAGACCGATCCACGAATAAGCCTGGTCCGAATCGTCCATGGTCCGAATCAGGCGATTACCTGACCGTTAACAGGCTCTACAGGTACAGTCCAGTGCTAACATTTTAACAACCCTCAAATTCCTAATCGCTTCGATACACAGACCTATTCATTGTGCTTGCATTTACTTGATTGCAAACTCGATTCCTGTTGATAGAACTAAACTCTAAAATAAATGTCAAGGTACATACTGTTTAATTTCCCAATGGTACACGTTCTATTTATAGTAACTAAAGGAAAAGTTCTATTACAAAAATAACATGACATTGTAGCGTTTAATTGAGAATAACTGTAATAGAGCATGCTACAAAACAAATAGAGTATGGTTTCATCTTGTTGTAGCCCATCTCGATGTTTAAATGAATGAATGAATGGTGTTTTACGGCACGTCGACACATAAATAGGTCATATTGTGCGCAAATGAACCAACTCAATGACACCATACTCTATCTATTACTTATATCCATTATCAATTACTAAAACATTTACCTGAATCCTGTCTCTCTACCCTTCTTGATATATTTAATAAGGTTTGGATGACGGGGGAAACTTACCCGATTCTTGGTGGGAAGCAATCGTTATTCCAGTCCCCAAACCTGGAAAGGATCATACGGACCCAATAAATTATCGCCCTATTGCTTTAACGAGTTGTATATGTAAAACCATGGAACGAATGATTAATGAGAGACTCGTTTGGTACCTGAAATCCAACAAGCTGATATGATAACAAAGTATCAAAGTGGATTCCGGCGCCAACGAGGCACAACAGACAATCTCATTCGATTAAATAATTTATTAGGGAAGCTTTCGTACAATGTTAATACTATGACCCGAGTTATTTAATACTATAGATTTTAGTCTAGTTTTAGATTTCCTGAAGGAAGTCGGACTATATAAATCATTATAATATGTTCTTGTATATATTCACCTTTTTATATACTCGTTTTCGGGCATTTGTTGATTTACATATATAGTTTATATTACTACTATGTCATCCCTTATTTTTTAATAGTTTTATCTTGATATATGGACATTACTTTTTAATTAATCCCTCATTTCTTCATCTTTCGTCAGTTTTTGCGCACAATATGACCTATTTATGTGTCGACGTGCCGTAAAACACCATTCATTCATTCATTCATTCATATTTGCAGATGCTCGATCCTATACATAATCAAGGATTACGACTCGCCTTGGGTGGTATACATAATCAAGGATTACGACTCGCCTTGGGTGCCCCCCCCCCCCCCCCCCCCCCCCCCGTCGGTGGTGGGGTGATAAGAATCAGCCGACTGCTCGTTACTTAGCAGAGGGGTAGAACCCACCCACCCCCGAAATGTAACCCACCTGTTGACCGTGAGTGGCGACCCGTGTCGTTGGAGAAGGGAGTCCTGGTGGTTGAGTGGCGTGGAGATCTGGTAGTTATCTCCACGTTGCAACACACCACTTTGGTCCAGACTTCAACTAGACGGGCGGTCAGATTTGGCCCGATCTGATCAATCGGTTTGTCACGCCAGCTATAAGAGACCCGACCTTATTATTCAAACAGTACCAGTACACTGTATCTTACTTACTTTTTATATTGTTCTACTTTAAACATTATATAGATAGGGTCTTTTATGGCGGTGACGCACGGGCTAATCATGTATTTCAAAACGCTATATGGCTAAACTCGTGCCACTTTTTAAGCGGAACATAAGTGCGGCTCTTTGACTTTTTAGTTAAGGGGTTATGTCCGCTGAGTGGTATGGGGGGTCTGATGCGTTAGCTTTATATGAGTATACCTTCTACGTATTCTTGGCATTTTGCTGTTGGATATCCACAGCAAATGTCCCCTTGTTGGACTCTACGCCACATCATGGCATCACAAAACGCACAAACTACTAATAAACGGGAATAAACAGATAATGAATCTGATACTGAGGAATCAGTAATCAATCAATCTTTTCCTCGTTTTCTCATTATCGAATCGGAAAACGGGGAAAAACCTATTGAAGATATGTCACCTTTTGTGATCGAGAAAAAATTAAAAAACAAAACAATTCTTATTGAAACAAACAAAAAATCTCACTCCGATAATTTACTTACAATTACACAAATCTTAAACACAAAAGTCAAATGTTACGCTCACACCTCTATGAATATCTCCATAGGCGTCATCAGGTGCCCGGATCTCTCCGGAGTACCTGAAGACGAAATTATTCGCGAGCCTGCGCCACAGTTGGTAACTGCAGCTCGCCGAATAACCATCAAAAGGAGTGACAAAATTATTAGTACAAATACAATCATACTCACATTTGCAACACCCGTCTTACCAAAAACAATAAAGGTGGCATATCTGCAGTTGCATGTTGACGCCTACATTCCAAACCCGTTACGTTGCTACAACTGCCAAGCCTTTGGGCACCACAACTCCAGGTGTACTAAAGAAGAACCTTGTGGTAAATGTGGCGACTCTGCATTCAAACATAACGAATCAGATTGTCCTAACGACCTCAAATGTACCAACTGCGGTCTGGGACATCACGCAAATTCAATTGGAAAGAGGGTGAGGGTTCTTCTAAGACTGTGAAGTCTAGAATAGAAGTTCCCCAGTCGTGAAGCCTAATACATCCTCGGTTGGAAGGCCTAGTGCTGCTCCGGCTAAGGAAGTTGGAAAGCCTAGTGCTGCTCCAACTAAGGAAGTTGGAAAGCCTGGTGCTTCTCCAACTGGGAGCACAAGGAGCAGCCAAAGGTGTCTAACGGCCCTATTGAGCTGCATAACAAATTCGAACAGCTTATGGACATTTCAGAGCCGGCAGCTGCAATGCCACTTCCATCCTCTCATGAAAGGTTAGTTGAGATGCCACTTCAGCTGACTTCTTCGGGGAGGAGGATCCATCAGTGGAGATGTCGCTGCTTGAGTCTCCTAAGACATCTCCTAAATCTAAGGCCAAAAATATAAACAAAATTAAAAATCGCCTTAGCGCTAAATAATGGGTAAAACTAATAAGATCATTCAATGGAATTGTCGAGGTTTGAACCAAATTATGATCAAATCAGCTTTATTTTAAATGAACACAACCCTATTGCCTTTTGTCTTCAAGAAACATTCTTGAAGACAAATGATAAGGTATCTTTTAAACAATACTCACTATACAATCATATTTGTGATACCGGGGACAAGGCCACTGGTGGAGTTTTGATATTTTAATCGAAACATTCCTCACAGACCTGTTGCGTTGAAAACAATTTGCAAGCTATTGCGGTCAGTGTTACTATGCACAGAGTCTTAACAATATGTTCCTTATATTTACCACCTAGTTCTTCACTAGACCCTAAAGATCTAAATCACCTAGTTGCACAATTGCCATCACCTTTTATACTCTTGGGCGATTTTAATGCACACAACTACATCTGGGTTGTAAAGATATAAACGATAAAGGCAAGAAAATTGAGGATTTCTTAGCCAAAACAATTTGTGTCTTTTTAATAATAAGTCACATACTTACTTACATCCTGCTACAGGCTCTCATTCTTCCATTGATTAACCAATATGCGATCCAACACTTTTGATGTATTTTTCGTGGAGTGTTGGAGACGACCTCTGTGGAAGTGACCACTTCCCCATATTTCTTGAAAATATCGGTCCTCCACTTCTCGAAAAAACGCAACGATGGAAACTTCGCAAGGCTGATTGGACTACGTTTCAATCTCTTGCGAGGAACAATTAAAGCCTTCCGTTTTCGAGGATGTCGAAGACGCAACTGCTCTTTTTACCAAAACTCTTCACGATATAGCTGATCAAACCATTCCAAAAACCTCAGCAAATCCTAAACGCCCACATAAACCATGGTACGACGATGACTGCAAAAAGGTAGTCAGCGATCGTAAAGCTGCATTAAATAATTTTAACTTGCGGCCGACTCAAACAAATTTAACTTGCGGCCAACTCAAACAAATTTAGATAACTTTAGAATTATTCGTGCGAAAGCCCGTCGTACTATTAAGGATAGCAAGAGGAAATCCTGGAGAACTTACGTCTCTAGGCTAAATTCTCGCTCATCTCTTAAGAAGACATGGGACATGGTCCGGAAAATAAGTGGTAAAGGTAATTCTAGTACTGTAAATCATCTTAAAACAGATAATGGAGATATAACATCTGTCAAAGATATTACAAACACTTTGGCAGAAACTTTTTCAAAAAATTCTTCTTCTGAAAATTGTCAACCAAATTTTATGAAAAATAAGAAACAAAAAGAACAGAAGAAGCTGAACTTCAAGTCGAAAAACTTGGAAAAATACAATAAACTATTCACTCTCAAAGAACTTCGAGAGTCCCTTAAAAAGGCTCATGATACATCAGCTGGTCCTGATGATATCCATTATCAATTACTAAAACATTTACCTGAATCCTGTCTCTCTACCCTTCTTGATATATTTAATAAGGTTTGGGTGACGGGAATCTTCCCCGATTCTTGGCGGGAAGCAATCGTTATTCCAGTCCCCAAACCTGACAAGGATCATACGGACCCAATAAATTATCGCCCAATCGCTTTAACGAGTTGTATATGTAAAACCATGGAACGAATGATTAATGAGAGACTCGTTTGGACTTGGAGTCCAACAAACTGATAACAAAGTATCAACGTGGATTCCGGCGCCAACGAGGCACAACAGACAATCTCATACGATTTGAATCGTTTATTAGGGAAGCTTTCATAAAAAAAGAACATTTAGTCGCTTTTTTTTTGACTTGGAGAAAGCTTATGATACTGCATGGAAGTACGGTATTATGAATGATCTACATGACATTGGTCTTAGAGGCCAATTACCCATTTTATAGAGAAATTATTAGATGATAGACAGTTCGTGTCCGAATGGGTTCAACCCCTCTCTGATATGCATGAACAAGAGATGGGTGTTCCACAGGGCAGCATACTCTCTGTCACACTTTTTAATATAAAGATTAACAGTATAGTAAAATGCATCAATCCAGGTGTGGATTGTTCGCTATATGTTGACGACTTTGTTAATGTTATCGTGCAAAAAACATGAATACTATCGAGAGACAATTATAATAATGTCTCAATAAACTTCAGACCTGGTCTGATGAAAATGGTTTTAAATTTTCTAAATCTAAAACTAATTGTATGCATTTTTGTCAATTTCGTAAACATCATGAAGACCCTCATCTAACACTGGATGGGACAAAATTCCTTGGTCTTATTTTCGACCGTAAATTAACGTTTATACCACACCTTAAATACTTGAAGGCCAAATGCTTTAAAGCTCTTTAACTTACTTAAAGTTGTTGCAAACACTAATTGGGGAGCAGATCGAAAAGTCCTCTTGCGACTTTACAGATTATCAGATCCAAGCTGGACTACGGCTCAATAGTATATGGATCGACTCGCAAGTCGTACTTGCAGATGCTCGACCCTATACATAATCAAGGATTACGACTCGCCTTAGGTGCCTTTCGTACATCACCAGCCGAAAGTCTATATGTTGAAGCCAATGAACCATCACTGTCTCATAGACGAGACAAATTAGCTCTTCAATACGCCATTAAATTAAAGTCTAACCCTTCAAACCCAACTTTGGATAATGATTTTAATCCTAGTTGTGAATCTCTTTTTGATCGAAAACCGAAGGCCATTCGACCATTTGGTCTTCGTATTAAACCAAAATTAAGAGACACTGAAATCGACCTAAATTTGATTGCCAAGTACAAAGTACCACAAATTCCACCGTGGACTTTGGAAACTCCAACAATTATTTTTGATCTTTGTAATAATAACAAATCCAGTACAGACCCTACTGTCTTTCAAAGCAAATTTTAATGAAATTATATCGAAAAACAGTGACTTTCAACATATCTACACAGATGGCTCTAAAGATGGAGATAAGATAGCTGCAGCAGCTGTTCACAAACAGAGCATAAAGAGCCGCCTGCCTGACAAGGCCTCGATCTTTTCAGCTGAACTTAAGGCAATTGAACTTGCCTTAAATTATATTAAGGAATCTGATGATGACCATTTTGTAATCTTTTCTGATTCCCTTTCATCTCTTCAAGCACTGGGTAATATGACACATGATAACCCAGTTGTGCTTCAACTTTTAGAAAAGTACAATTCTCTTATAATTGATAATGTTATTATTTTCTGCTGGCTTCCAAGCCATGTAGGAATACGTGGTAATGATAGAGCTGATAGTGCTGCTAAGGCAGCATTAGATTTACATATATCTAATACCAAATTACCTTATACTGATTTTAAAAGTTGTATTAACACATATATTCGTAAATCTTGGCAAACCGCTTGGGATTTGTCAGTTAACAATAAACTCCATTCAATTAAACCGTTACTCGGAGAATGGCGTTCTTCTAGTAGACCCGTTCGTCGAGAGGAAGTTGTCCTAGCCCGGTGCAGGATAGGGCATACACGTTATACTCATTCATATTTATTACAAGGTGAGCAATTAACAGAATGTATACCCTGCTTTGCACCGTAAATCCTTCAGACCCAACTTTCGATAATGTTTTTAATCCTAGTTGTGAACCTCTTTTTGATCGAAAACCGAAGGCCATTCCACCATTTGGTCTTCGTATTAAACCAAAACTAAGAGACACTGAAATCGACCTAAATTTGATTGCCAAGTACAAAGTACCACAAATTCCACCGTGGACTTTGGAAACTCCAACAATTATTTTTGATCTTTGTAATAATAACAAATCCAGTACAAACCCTACTGTCTTTCAAAGCAAATTTAATGAAATTAAATCGAAATACTGTGACTTTCAACATATCTACACAGATAGCTCTAAAGATGGAGATAAGGTAGCTGCAGCAGCTGTTATTCACAAACACAGCATAAAGAGCCGCCTGCCTGACAAGGCCTCTATCTTTTCAGCTGAACTTAAGGCAATTGAACTTGCCTTAAATTATATTCAGGAATCTGATGATGACCATTTTGTAATATTTTGTAATCAATCATATTTATAACCAGAATGTATACCCTGGTTTGCACCGTTAACGGTCAAACACATCTTATTGTAATGTGTAGACTTTGATCCTATGCGAACTACAATGTTAATACTATGAAAGAGTTATTTGATACTGTAGATTTTAGTCTTGTTTTAGATTTC
This sequence comes from Cyrtodaria siliqua, assembly GCA_037043455.1. Taxonomy (NCBI): domain Eukaryota; kingdom Metazoa; phylum Mollusca; class Bivalvia; order Adapedonta; family Hiatellidae; genus Cyrtodaria; species Cyrtodaria siliqua. The sequence goes on from JAWPHD010007955.1 coordinate 13,526, forward strand.
CTAAAAGAGATCAGACTATAAATCATTATAATGTGTTCTTATATATATTTACTTGTTTATATGCTCGTTGACGGGCATTTGTTGATTTACATACATAGTTTATATTACACCTTATCATCCCTTATTTTTTAATAGTTTTATCTTTATATATTTACAATAATTTTTAATTAATACTTCATTTCTTCATTTTTCATCAATTTTTGCGCACAATATGACCTATTTATGTGCCGTAAAACACCATTCATTCACTCATTTGCATACAGTTGTTGTTATTTTCCCCAATAAATCAGTAAATTATCATATTTTACAGACTGTTGCAATAAAAAAAAGCAACTAGCACATATATTTGGCCGTACCCATAAAAAATAGCAACTCGCAACTGACGCCACTCACCGCTGCGGGTTCGAATCCCACTGGGAGCTTGACTTGTGAGGAAATGTCAATTTTTACGGATGGCGAGAGTGTACAGTACTGTTTCTACCCAGGAAGAGTGTACAGTACTGGTTCTACCCAGCAAGTGTGTGCAGTACTGGTTCTACCCAGGAAGTGTGTGCTTTACTGATTCTACCCAGGAAGAGTGTACAGTACTGGTTCTACCCAGGAAGAGTGTACAGTACTGTTTCTTCCCAGGAAGAGTGTACAGTACTGGTTCTACCCAGCAAGAGTGTGCATTACTGGTTCTACCCACTGGTTCTACCCAGCAAGAGTGTGCAGTACTGGTTCTACCCAGCAAGAGTGTACAGTACTGTTTCTACCCAGCAAGAGTGTACAGTACTGCTTCTACCCAGCAAGAGTGTGCAGTACTGGTTCTACCCAGGACGAGTGGATGGTCTGCTTCCACCACAAAAACTTGACCGTCATATATAACCTTAGTTTTATTTTGCCTAAGTAATCGCTACAAACTTGTGTTGAAAATGACGTAAAACACCATACAAACAAACAAACATCATATCTTTGGCCGTACCAATAAAAGATCCATGGATACGCCACTGGTAAATTTGACACCAGCTTATATTAAGACTAGTATCCTTACTGGTCTGTATTTACAAAAAAAAAAAAAATAGTGTTTCAGATTGTGATTTTTTTTTATATATATAATTGTGAAAAAAGGATACTTTTTGGAATTGTGAATGGGGCCTAAATTAGGCATATAAAAACACTGCCCTACGTAGAGCTGGAGGCCGCCAACATTTTTGAAATTTAGATGTGATTTCCTGCATTCTGGCTCATTCCCAGTAGTGCAAGTAGTTGTTAAAGCATCCGAAATAAACGTGTCCGAATTTACGTGAACATTTTAAGTTTTACAATTGTTTGCACCATTCCAGTTAATAGTTAATCGCATCAAATTATTATAGATCGGTTTATGATGGTCATATACAACTAGAAGCTGATGTTGATTATTCATAAACAATCGATTTTCTTTGACATCGCTGGTCTGCGAACCGGAAGTTTACCGACATAACCAGATAACAATCTTGTTTTGATTTTTTCCTGTGATTTTTGAATAATTTGATATTTTCTCATTTTATATGTTTTATCGCGAATAAATGGATCTAAACAAATTTACTTGAGATTTTAAATGGAATATAAATAAATATATCTTCATTACCATGATTACGAACCGAAGGGTGAAAATGGATTTCCCGAATTTGGTGCAACAATTTGTTCCATTTGTCTTTTTGCATGAGATTTTTGAGATTTTATTGCGAGAATATCGCGGAATCGCGGCCTATAGTGATCCCTGCTACAATCTTGTTTTTAAAAAATCTATTTTCAGCCATGGCGGCCTTCTTGAATTTCCGAATCAATTTTGCTATGATCAAGTAGAAATCTAGGTCAACAGTCCTGTGAAATTTCATGACAATCCGTCAAGTACTTTCAGAGGAGTAGTCGCTACAAGTTTTTACTATATAACTCCATGCAAACAAAGATGGCCGCGGCAGCCATGTTTAATCAAATCGATTTTCGACAAGGACCAACATCCCGTCATGCTGATCATTTTAGAAAAAGTCCCATATAGTTTTCAAGAAGCAGTCGCTACAAACTGTTTTTTTAAAATTCTAGTTTTAGCTCTGGCAGCCATCTTGGACTTCACATCAACATCAATATTTGCTAGGATCAACTAGATTTCATGGGCAACATTTCTGTAAAGTTTCATGAAATCCATCCAGTAGTTTCAGAGGAGTAGTCGCTACAAAATAAGTTGACGGACAAGACTCCTATGTATATAAACCTCTCAAGCTTTGTTTGCGTGGTTAGCGGGTACATACTTATATACTTAAGCAAACATAACAGCTGATGGGCATGACTAACATTGAATCAAAAGTAAATTGAAAATTTAAATCCAGTCATATAAAGCTTCCAAATTAATACTGTATTATGAGGTTATTAATTATTTCAATTTGGCCCAGTTAATGGACAGGACAGATGTACAGGTGGACTGATTTAGCTATGATGGCCAACTGGAATTTACGGCAACAGATTTTAACTTGGAACTAACTAGACATCAAGAGTAACATTTCTGTCAAGTTTCATGACAATCAGACCCATAACTTTACCAATATTTTGTAGAATTTGACCATAATCGAACTAGGCCTTTATTTTATACTAGACAATCATATTCTCAATAAATATGAACTTGAATGGTTTTCTCTCACATCAGTTGAAACAAATTCGGGAATGACGAAAGGACGGACATGTGTATTGCAATTCAGGCAAATATGTCATTCACTAAAAATAATTTAACATGTTATAGATTTTTCAAATGAAACTATATGCTTCAGAAGGGGGCAAAACTATGGTTTAAAACATGGTACATTATACATACCTAATATAAATGTGTTCACAGCAGCTGTTACTGGAGTGGCTGTCACAGTTTCTAGGTTTTCTAGGGTTGGGTTTCTCTTGTTCGGTGTGCTTGTTAGTCCTATATCATTGTCACGTCAGTCTTCCACCGAGTCTTCCATTGAGTCTGATTCAATTGTCAAATCCAAATGCCCCCTTGACACAAGTTCAGATCCGAGAGAGGTTCCAAGATTGGCAACACTATCTTCACCCAACAAAGAGCATCCAATACTCAGCTCTAACAAAGAATGACCAACACTGGCCTCTCCATGATCTCCATAGTCCAGTTCCTCTACCAGGGAGCGCCCCAAACTGGCATTCATCAGTTCCTTGCTCTGCAAAGTAAAAACCAAGTCACTATATAATAATCAGAAGTTGTTGTGAAAAAACATGAGTATTAAATTTACATCATGTACATAATAAATTTATATAAAATTGTGTTTGATAAATTCGGGTTGTTTTGCTTGAAACTGGAAATTGTTCACCATCAAATAAAAGCATTAATGTAATTGTATGCTTGAAGAGGCAATGTTCGTAAGATTTAGTTTATAAAACACATAATAACTCAACTATCACTGAAGGTGATGAATAGCCTGCTTTTATGATATAGTGCTATCCTTAAAATATATTTGTTTGCTGCTTCCTGACCCAGGATTTTATAAGTGGGTAGGTAGGTAGGTGAAATGTACAGTTTACGTCTGCTGCCGTCAAAATACAAACGGAGGATAGTTTGTCAGGGGAAGTTCCTTTGACAAAAAACATTTTTGGCGTTTAAGTATAATTATTATCGATAATAAATGAAAAATATTTATTTTGATAATGTATTGCACTTCTAAATTGATAATCATAAAAACTATTGTGAATATTTGTAGGTTAAATGGCAGATTCCTGACTTTTTAAGTCATCGAAAAATAGCGCGTGTAGCCACTAGCATAATACAGCAGTTGGGCGGAAAATATTAGGTTAGTAGACAGTAGCTGTACTTTTATAATAGAAACATTAGTTGCATGATAAAAAGTAATTTCAAACTTGAGGCCTGAACAACAAGGCGATTACATTATATTTTTATGAAAAAATGACATTTCGAACATAAGTTGAAAATATTTTTAAAGTTTTACACCCCAGAAACCCCACCAGATATACCCTCTCCAAGGTCTTTCTTCTCTTTTTCTTTTTCTCTTTTTGCACACTTTATCTTCAAATGAATTTGCATCCAAAATTATATTAAACATTTATTACACATACAACACAGACTGTTGATGACCGACATAATACATGCACACTTAATCTTCAAATGAATTTGCGTCCAAAATTATATTAAACATTTATTACACATTTTCTACTGATAATGATATAAGCCCAGGTTTTCAAAATTCGGTTAAGGAAAACCTTCCGATTTCATTTTCTCATAAATTATATTTGTACTAGAAGATTTATTGATGTTTTTTTGCCAAAGACAGTATAAAACCGTAAGAAATTCAAGTTTTATGGTCGGCCTAGCCTATGTGGATGTGCAAAATCAAGAATAATAAATCCATAATTCTATAAAAAAAGAAATTGCAGAATCAAAAAACCTTAATATCATCTTAAGTGTGGAATGTATGTCAAGTGTAATAACAATCCATGAACAGTTTAAAGTGAAATTCACATGAAGTTCTGATATCATTGAGCGAAAAACTCTTAAGAAAAAAAAAGGCCATAATTCTGTAATAAATTACGGAATCAATGATGCATGATGTAGAGGGATATAAGGTCATCAGTTGTTATGTGAACATGAAGTTTGGGAACAATCAACTCGAAAAGGTTTGAGAAAAAATGTTTTAACAGTTCATTGTACAATTTAAGAGTGGAAAATTCCAAGTCAAACAAAGGACCATAATTCTTTAATAAATAAGGCAATCAATCATGGGTGACGTAGAAGGACATAAGGTCATCAGTTGTTAGGAGTATATGAAGTTTGGGTACTACCCATTCAGACTTGTTTGAGATATTCAAGTATTAAAAAGTATTCAAGTATTCACCATATTAGTGGTTATAATTCCTAAAATGGTCAGATATCACATGTGTTATAAATCATAAAATATAATTTCTTAGTGTAAATGATAAAATGCTGTGTGTGGTCGTAAAAAATGCACCAAATCATTTCACCGCCGCATAAAGTATGCTTATACGGTATATTTTGCCAATCAAACAATGCATAGTATCTAGATTTAAACTACCACAAATGCGAAAAAGTTGTACATTGTCAATGTATATCATTGAATTGATAAACGCCTTTAATCTAATCAATTAAGATCCAGGCACGCGACAAGCATGTGCCATTAAACAAACGATACAATCAACATTACCATCCAATAAACTGATCAGCGGCAATCATTTGAGGTGTTAATCAATTAATTACATGCTTAGCTGGTGATTTCACACTTTTTTCAAAGATTTGGTAAACTTCGGGTTTTATTGCAGAGAAGCGCAAAGGATCATAACAGGACCCAAATGTACCAAAAAGAAACGAACAAAACACGGGAGTTTTTTTAATATGGTTGAAAAAGCGGGTCGTGGGATATTCGGACATACTATGAAATATCGGTGGAAATCGTCTCCCAGCGTGGGGTATCAATTATCGAAACACAGCTTGATTTTGATTAGTCGCAATAAACAAAACTATATATATAAATTTGACTCGGAAGTAAATAACGCAATACAACAGAACTTTACGCTAATAATGCATATTCACACTTTTATTTAATTTGTATCTTATATATGTTATTATTATTTATATAGAAAGAAAGCAAACAGTGATCTAGAATCCGTGGGTTCACAATCCGTTGGTACACGCATGCTACCTTTTGATTTTGACCGGAACTTGTCAGAGATTCATATACATGTATATCGCTGCAATATATACCACCACCACCTCTTGTTAAAGCCTCTGAAGTACCTTTGATGTGCCGTCGCGTGTTAATCTATATGATGAAAATGGGGTGACAGGAGCCAACGATCCAAACGGAATATTTCAATTATTGTAATTTGTCTTAAAGAATGTTGGTTCAAACTTATCTGACGAAAATATTTACATCAATGCATACACAAATAAAAAAGCTTAGTATTATATCATAAGGAAATGTTCCGCTTTTAAAATGTGAAGCAGTTCAAATTCCGCTTTCAAGATTTGATTGTACTGTAGTTCATATAAAGATAGATATAAAAATCGAACAGGAAAAGCAGCATTCAAGGACGACAGTCAACGAGATTGCAGTTAACATGACGCGTATTATATCAATAATGAAACCTTGAAGGGGTAACATTTGGTGTGTCATGTATTTGCATTAAATGGTTACTTGATTCAATCCATAAATTAAACATTAAAATTAACTATTCAATGGCGAATGTGTATCTACAGCCATGGCCAGCGAATTGTCTGTTAAATGGAGTATATACTTTGTGTAGCTAACGTAAACGGAAATGGTTGATATATAGTCTGATTTCATATGGCCAAAATCTATACTGATATGCCATTGGACGGATTCACGAGATGGATTCAAGTAAGACTGACGCCGCGTTATTTATATGTAAATAAGCAACATAAATGTTATTAATCTCACATTTCAACACTATACAATTGTACAGCTCAGCTTAATAAATATCATACAATTAAAGTATGTACGCGTAGGATATATGCAAACCTTGGAGAATGTATGGCCTCGCGTTCCCGCCTTAAATACACATTCTACTAACCCTATAAGAAATGTACGGATATAATACAATATCCTCATTATTCACCCATAAAACATATAAATTAACGAAATGTGGACGTCAGTTTGTTTGTATGGTGTTATACGTCATTTTCGACATATATATGACAGTCGATTTTTTTGTGTAGGAGGCAGAAATACATTTTTGTATATCTATAAAACTATCACGATCAACTAACTCCATTTAGGAGTAAACATGTCTTATATTATTACTTAAAACATATTAACAAAACATGAATGATATTCAAACATTGTTTGTTAAAGATACAACACAGACCCAATTACATATAATGTATGTGCTACAGAAAACCAATTTAAAAAAGTCTAAGAATCGACTATGCTATGCTCATAGGGACACACGGCAATCTTGACGTTTTTATCAAAATCAGCGTTTCGATTCAGTAATCCAATATCATTTTGATTTCAAAACTGCTTGCATATATATAATCAAATAAAATTAAAGAGTTTTCATTTAGTCTTCTTATTTAACCAATTGGTTTAAATATATTACTGGTGCAACATAATCAAAAGATAGTAATATATTTATTCAAAAATAATTTTCTTATACTATTCTCATTTTTTTTTTTAATATTAATGATTGAACAAATGCAAGTTCTGTACAAACACTAATGGTACGCGAGTTTTCAAAAATATCAAGATTTCCGCGTGTCTCTCATTAATGTTCAAAGATGATGAATTTCAGTAAGTGTGTCAACATTCAATTTCTAAATTAAAACGTCACATAATTTACTTAATAAAAGTTATTACTAAAACATGTATACTACTTGAATAAATAACTTAAAACAAACTTACGGTCGTCCCGTGTAAGACTGCCACTGCATTCAAAGTGCACGAAAAAAACACAATTAGCTTGTAAAACATCGTTTCGTGTCCGTTTTCTGTGACTAATTGAACGAGCTAATTATTGTCAACGAGATATCGTTGCAATACCCACTTGATCCCCCCCCCCCCCCCCCCCCCCCCCCCCCCCCCCCCCCCAGTCATACCTTTGATATATGCCGACGCGAACTGCTTGGGTGATGGACGGTTCCATTAATTAAAATGGGGGTGTCCATAATTAAGCGGTTTAGACGCGCTATTCATCATGCATGTACAGAACTGAACATTTAGATTAGTAGCTTTAATTGTTGATTATTATACATGTAATTATGTCATTAATATAAGTGGTATATTTCCTTATATAAGGGCGATGTTTTAACGGTTGCACTTGATACCCCTTCTTTTACCTAAATGTACTCGTCCAAATTGGACATGCGCAGTGTCTACCAACTTGAAAAAGAGGCTGCAATGCCGCGCATTTATGTTGACATCTGAATCCGAAGTTGCCAGGCCTGTTGTACGCAATACTATATACAAATAATAGTTATATAAAATCGCGGTTTTAAAGTCAGTTAGTTGAAGCAAGAACGTTTAATAGAGCTGATACTGTACACGTTCCTGGGTTGAAGAGAAGCAAGTAAAATATGTGGTATTTCATCGTGCAAGATTCGTTCGTATTCGTAGTTGAAAACGGCAAGACGTCGACAATGGTGGATACAGTTACGCACTTGAGGGGAGTGGGAATGTTGGAGGTACAGTATAACATTATTACTTCTCAATTATTGGTTAATCATTAGTTGGCAATATTAGATAATACACATGTTAAGTCATGCTATAGATTCTGCCAGGGACGGGTCTAATCCGAGCCTTCTCTGACCCTATTAAGTCTTCTTTTTTTTTCTTTTTTGCGGCTTTATGTCTGTTTCACAGATATACAACATATTTAGGTAGTAGATGAATTTTTCCTGAGAAGTCAAAATAACCTTTAGCTGAAACAAGCACCCCAAACAATAGTCAAAAGTTGTACAAGATCATTCAAGAGCACAGCTCTAAAATTTTGAATGCAACATTCTACCCGTTTTTAAGATCATCATTAGGTCATTCTCCGAGACAAAGAAAGACTCTCGCACAAGTTTACCACGCATCAATTCCATTATTGCCTTTCTCAGATATTTTTACAATTTTTTGTGTAATATTTCATGTTTTGCCACATTTTCTATGAGTCAGCTAGAATGCTTGTTTTTTCGTACGTGATAACATTCGTACATTCCAGTTAAAACACATATCAGGTATGAAAGCACATGGTAATGAATGACCGGAAGGTAACAGTTACATAGACACTTATTAAGTTAAATAACACTGGTGGTGAAAAATTCGTTCTTCAGGGTCTCTCTCGTTTACCGTAACAGCGCTCTAACCACTGAACTATCGAGGATACACTGGTCCTGGATCCCCGAACCAGCCCCCAAATATAACGGGTGGTGAAAAAATTGTTTCTCAACCGGGAATCGAACCCATTGATTGTCTCTGGTTTACCATACCAGCGCTCTAACCACTGAGCTATCACGGTTAGGAATTGATTATTCATCATTTACTCGGTTACATAAACATTTTGTTAGAAAGGATTTCACGAAATCTACCTAGAATTGTGAAATTTTAAGCATAGTGAAAAAAAACTCCCACTGTTTTGTGTTTGAAGAGCCCACTCCTAAAAATTGTGAAGGTCCGTTTCGGCTTATGTGAATGAGTCCTTTACTGGTACCATTTTAACAAGGAAAAAATCACTGAATGCACAAGGTAAATGTGAACTATTTTCTTTAAAAAAAAAACTCATTATTTTGCCACACATTCATGTATGTAAGCAACAGTTTGCGTTCTATTACATTTTTATTGTGTTTTAATGTTTCATTTTGATTTTATATATGCATATAAATTTCTACACAGAATCAAAATAACATTAATATCGCACTGTAAACTGATTTCACGGAAGTGTCTGACTTATCAAAATCGTCCGACTCCATATCATAAATGGGAAGGGTACTGTTTTGACATATTTGACTGTGATTTTGCAAAGTGCAGGGCAGAGGGTTTTGTCATAAAATCTGAATCCGGCTAATTTCTCAAAAATGGCTGCCCGTCTGACTAGTCAAAAAAATCTCCGGACAATCGATGAAGCTATGCAAACTAAAATTCAACCAGAAATCATATTGAATCGCGTGTAATTTGAAGCCGTAATGTTATTTGAAACATAAAAGTTCTCGATCTTGATTAAAGTTGATAAATTTGAAAGCGTGCATTTCATTGGTCGATTACACTATTCGAACCAATTGCATTCAGGGCCTTTTTACCCTTCTTAGTAGATGCCGATATTCGGCGTCATATCGGCGTCTTCCTCAAGCAAAAAAACTTCACATTTTCCCCCCAAAATAACCATAAAAAATCCCCTCTTTCAGAATAATTCCACATTCAAAATGTTGTTCGTCGTAAAATCATCTATTTATTATTAAACCACATAGAGTTCTATAATTGGTTGCCGGGTTAGAATACAACCACTGCAAATCCCGCTGGAGGCAGAGGGGGTGCCTTCATGCTTATTTTGTAATTTTTTTATCATGCTCATTCAACGTTTTCGTCATGACACCGCTGGAAACGTGGCTCCATCGTAAATGGAGTGTCTACAATAGAATTTGCAGCAACTCTGCAGTTCTGCAGGTTAGAAGGTTCTAGGCCATATAACCTTTCTTGTGTTGGTGCGCTGTAAAACCCCAATTCAGTTCAGTTCTATTTTAGCCAATGTTTTCTATTACAATGCGGGTTTTATATTTGAAATAACAGAGCGATCTAAACAAAATTGTATGAATCGCCTCGGTTTTCATCGAAGCATCACTGTAGTCTAGATCATCTGCGACGCTTGCTTGTTTTCAAGACAAACGTCTGGAATAGTTCTCCCTAACAAAGTTAGATATTTGTCGAGATTCTGGTATCGTTTCTGATTTGTATTAACAGGCGTCGAAGATGATCAAGACTAAGCATCGCTGGAGTTCATGCGATTTTTGAAGGTAGTCGACAAATCCGTCATTCTTCGGGATCATTATTCCATGTGTTGTTGAGATTGCGACTATTTTCCCACTAAACTTGGAAAATCGCGCCTTTTTTTCCCCACAGAAAAGGCTAGGACGCCTTCCCCAATTTCTGAAAAAATGCCCTGGCATTACATATTTCGTAGAAGAAGACGATCACTCGAATATTAACAGTTTGAATGGTGATTTAGATTTTCTATTTTATTGGATTGCTGTTTTGTTTATTTTTAGTTCATTTTTTAGCAAGTCTGTATTATAAACGTTTTACAACAAACACTTATTTCCAAAATACAAGCTGCTAAACAACACAGGAAACACGCACCTGTTTTTGAATGGTTAAATTTGCGGGACCCGGTACTGTTTTTGACGTGATTTGCGATCCTGAGACATAAAAGAAAATAGTACTGTTTTTGTCATATGCATGGATAAATAAAAGGAAAATAGAACCTTATTATTTGATTCTAATCACATGTGCATTATTAAATAATTATAAATAAAACATAGTAAAAAAAGCAAAGTATTCAATATAGACAAAAGCAATTTCGGGGCAATTAAAAAAAAATCAAGGCAAGTGATTTGCCCTGGGCTTGTCCTCAATTTTAATTTTCTTGGAGCACTTTCATCAGCTAGCTTTACGTCTTTGACCGGAGTGAGATTTTAATATACATGTTCAACCCTAACCAACTTGACAGAGACATGTTGATTTAAAAACAATATTATTCTGGTCTTCGTTCGATTTTTGTCTCTACCCCCCAGTCGGTGGTGGGGTGATAAGAATCAACCGACTGCTCGTTACTTAGCAGAGGGGTAGGACCCCCCCCCCCCCCCCCCCCGAAATGTAACCCACCTGTTTACCATGGGTGGCGACCCGTGTCGTTGGAGAAGGGAGTCCTGGTGGTTGAGTGGCGTGGAGATCTGGTAGTTATCTTCACGTTGCAACACACCACTTTGGTCCGGACTTCAACTAGACGGGCGGTCAGATTTGACCCGATCTGATCAATCGGTTTGTCACACCAGCTATTAGAGATCCTACCTTATTGTTCAGACAGTACTTGTACACTGTATCTTACTTACCTTTTATGTTATCCTACTTTAAACACTATATATACTGGGTCTTTTATGGTGGTGGCGCAAGGGTTAGTCATGTATTTCCAAACGCTATATGGCTATACTCATGCCACTTTTTAGGCGGAACATAGGTGCGGCCCTTTATGTCCGCTGGGTGGTATGGGGGGTCTGATGCGTTAGCTATATATTAGTATACCTTCTACGTATTCTTGGCATTTTGACTGTTGGATATCCACAGCAAATGTCCCCTTGTTGGACTCCGAGGTGGGTGAGAAGCGTAGAAGATGAATTTCTTAACGCCCATCATGGCATCACAACACGCACAAACTATAAACAAACGCAAAAAAACAGAACTAGAATCTGATACTGAGGAACCAGTGATCAACCAGTCCTTTCCTCGTTTTCTCATCATTGAATCGGAAGACGGGGAAAGGCCTGTTGCAGATATGTCACCTTTTGCAATACAGAAAACTGTCCATGCCATTGCTGGACAAGTTAAACCAATCAAAAAATTAAAGAACAAAACTATTCTTATCGAAACTGAAAGAAAATCTCACTCCGATAATTTACTAACTATGAAACAAATTTTAAACACAAAAGTCAAATGCTACCCTCATTCCTCTATGAATATCTCCAAAGGCGTCATCTGGTGCCCGGATCTCTCCGGAGTACCTGAAGACGAAATTATTCACGAGCTTGCGCCACAGTTGGTAACCGCAGCTCGCCGAATAACTATCAAGAGGAATGACAAAATTATCAGTACCAATACCATCATCCTCACATTTGCAACACCCGTCTTACCAAAAACAATAAAGGTGGCATATCTGCAATTGCATGTTGACGCCTACATTCCTAACCCGTTACGTTGCTACAACTGCCAAGCCTTTGGGCACCACAACTCCAGGTGTACTAAAGAAGAACTTTGTGGCAAATGTGGCGAGTCTGCATTCAAACATAACGAACCAGACTGTCCTAACGCCCTCAAATGTGTCAACTGCGGTCTAGGACATCACGCAAATTCAAAAGTATGTGAAAAAATCAAAAAAGAAAAAGAAATCATAACAGTTAAATATACACAAAACATTCCCTTTCCAGAAGCACGAAAATTGATTGAAGAAAAATATAAAATCTCAAGTCCGACCTCTTACGCATCTATTCTCAAAACAAAAGCAACACACACAGAATGCTGGGATGCAGGTACGCAATACGAACCACAGCCAGAAATTCAAAATACAAAGAATACTTCCTCAGTATCAAATCCAAACAAAAGTCAACAAATACAACTTTTTCATTTAAATCAAACACAAATTCGGCAAGCTCTGGCAATGTCAAGAGCACGTCGATTTCTCAGAATTGGAAAGCGGGTTCTTCTACGACTTTGAAGTCTAGTAGTTCCCCAGTCGTGAAGTCTTACTTCTTCGGTTGGAAAGCCTAGTGCTGCTCCACCTAAGGAAGTTAGAAAGCCTAGTGCTTCTCCAACTAAGGAGCACAGAAAGCCTGGTGCTTCTCCAACTAGGGAGCACAAGGAGCGCCAAAGGTGTCTAACGGCTCTATTGAGCTGCATAATAAATTTGAACAACTCATGGACATTTCAGATCCAGCAGCTGCACTGCCACGTCCATCCTCCCATGAAGGGTTAGTTGCGGTGCCACTTCAGCTGACTTCTTCCAGGGAGGAGGATTCATCAGTGGAGATGTCTCTGCTTGAGTCTCCTAAGACCTCTCCTAAATCTAAGGCCAAAAACAAAAATAAAATTAAAAATCGCCTTCGCGCTAAATGATGGGTAAAACTAATAAGATCATTCAATGGAATTGTCGAGGTTTGAAACCAAATTATGATGAAATCAGCTTAATTTTAAATGAACACAACCCTATTGCCTTGAAGACAAGTGATAAGTTATCTTTTAAACAATACTCTCTATACAATCATATTTGTGATACCGGGGACAAGGCGACTGGTGGAATACCTGTTCCGTTGAAAACAAATTTGCAAGCTATTGCGGTCAGTGTTACTCTGCACAGAGTCATAACAATATGTTCCTTATATTTACCACCTAGTTCTTCACTAGATCCTAAAGATCTAAATCACCTAGTTGCACAATTGCCATCACCTTTTATACTCTTGGGCGATTTTAATGCATACAACTACATCTGGGGTTGTAAAGATATAAACGATAAAGGCAAGAAAATTGAAGATTTCTTAGCCAAAAACAAATTGTGTCTTTGTAATAATAAGTCACATACTTATTTACATCCTGCTACAGGCTCTCATTCTTCCATTGATTTAACAATATGCGATCCAACGCTTTTGATGGACTTTTCGTGGAGTGTTGGAGACGACCTCTGTGGAAGTGACCACTTCCCCATATTTCTTGAAAATATCGGCCCTCCACTTCTCGAAAAAACGCAACGATGGAAACTTCGCAAGGCTGATTGGACTACGTTTCAATCTCTTTGCGAGGAACAATTAAAGCCTTCCGTTTTCGATGATGTCGAAGACGCAACTGCTCTTTTAACCAAAACTCTTCACGATATAGCTGATCAAACCATTCCAAAAACCTCGGCAAATCCTAAACGCCCACATAAACCATGGTACGACGATGACTGCAAAAAGGCAGTCAGCGATCGTAAAGCTGCATTAAATAATTTTAACTTGCGGCCAACTCAAACAAATTTAGATAGTTTTAGAGTTTTCCGTGCGAAAGCCCGTCGTACTATAGATCTTGCGTCTCTAGGCTGAATTCTCGCTCATCTCTTAAGAAGACATGGGACATGGTCCGGAAAATAAGTGGTAAAGGTAATTCTAGTTCTGTAAATCATCTTAAAACACATAATGGAGATATAACATCTGTCAAAGATATTACAAACACTTTGGCAGAAACTTTTTCAAAAAATTCTTCTTTTGAAAATTGTCAACCAAATTTTCTGAAAAAATAAGAAACAAAAAGAACAGAAGAAGCTGAATTTCAAGTCGAAAAACTTGGAAAAATACAATAAACTATTCACTCTCAAAGAACTTCGAGAGTCCCTTAAAAAGGCTCATGATACATCAGCTGGTCCTGATGATATCCATTATCAATTACTAAAACATTTACCTGAATCCTGTCTCTCTACCCTTCTTGATATATTTAATAAGGTTTGGGTGACGGGAAACTTCCCCGATTCTTGGCGGGAAGCAATCGTTATTCCAGTCCCCAAACCTGGAAAGGATCATCAATAAATTATCGCCCTATTGCTTTAACGAGTTGTATATGTAAAACCATGGAACGAATGATTAAAGAGAGACTCGTTTGGTACCTAGAATCCAACAAGCTGATAACAAAGTATCAAAGTGGATTGCGGCGCCAACGAGGCACAACAGACAATCTCATACGATTTGAATCGTTTATTAGGGAAGCTTTCATAAAAAAAGAACATCTAGTCGCTGTATTTTTTGACTT
The DNA here is from genome assembly GCA_037043455.1 of Cyrtodaria siliqua. Taxonomy (NCBI): domain Eukaryota; kingdom Metazoa; phylum Mollusca; class Bivalvia; order Adapedonta; family Hiatellidae; genus Cyrtodaria; species Cyrtodaria siliqua. The sequence continues at coordinate 28,549 of JAWPHD010007955.1, forward strand.
GGAGAAAGCTTATGATACAGCATGGAAGTATGGTATTATGAATGATCTTCATGACCTTGGTCTTAGAGGCCGATTACCTATTTTTATAGAGAATTTCTTAGAGGACTGTCCGAATGGGTTCAACCCTCTCTGACATCCATGAACAGGAGATGGGTGTGCCACAGGGCAGCATACTCTCTGTCACTCTTTTTAGTATAAAAATTAACTGTATTGTTAAATGTATCAATCCTGGTGTGGATTGCTTTCTATATGTTGACGACTTTGTTATATTTTATCGTGCAAAAAACATGAACACTATTGAGAGACAACTTCAACAATGTCTCAATAAACTTCAGACCTGGTCTGATGAAAATGGTTTTAAATTTTCTAAATCTAAAACTAATTCTATGCATTTTTGTCATTCCTTGGTCTTATTTTCGACCGTAAATTAACGTTTATACCACACCTTAAATACTTGAAGGCCAAGTGCCTTAAAGCTCTTAATTTACTTAAAGTTGTTGCAAACACTAACTGGGGAGCAGATCGTAAAGATCGTAACGTCCTCTTGCGACTTTACAGATCTCTTATCAGATCCAAGCTGGACTACGGCTCAATAGTATATGGATCGACCCGCAAGTCATACTTGCAGATGCTCGACCCTATACATAATCAAGGATTACGACTCGCCTTAGGTGCCTTTAGTAAATCACCAGCCGAAAGTCTATATGTTGAAGCTAATGAACCATCACTGTCTCGTAGACAGGACAAGTTAGCCCTTCAATACAGTAGGAACGCCAGCCCTATGGCGTAGGGATATTTATCAAACAAGGTCACGTGATAAAATCGATAACAAAATGACATTATTGGGAAAATTGTCACTGGTCAGATTTATTCACCTCTTATTTATAAACTGTGATTATGACAAAACACAATCACAGATCGTTGTTAAAGTAATAATATTCACAAACTACATTGGTCGAACATAATTGGTGTACACTTCGTGTAATTCTCATTAATAGTTAAAGGTATTTTTCAAAGGGATGAATTTAGGTCGTTTTAAGGTTTACATTGCCAAAAAAGCGCTTTTAAATCAAAATCGATTTATTTTGTCATTTTAGAAGCGAGAATAAAAACAAATGCATGTACGCGTAGATAAATCTTTCCTCTGTGCATATGCAAATTTTTAATGAAATCGGAGACAAGTACTTTTTTTTCCCAAAATTAACTAACATGACCCACGGACTCAAAGACGGCATAATGCATATACATTTACAGACGCGAACGGGTACACAATAAATGAAATAATTCCATTATTTCAATACATATATTTCAAATGTATGTATCCATGCATTCCAGATTAAATTTCTGATCTATACATGCTTTTGGTTTATGCCGGAGTGCTCAGAATAGGTTTTAACAAACAAAATTGTAACGGTACGTCGGTGAAAGGAAATGAGAATTGTGAAAATATATGTTGCAGTGCTAATTTTCTGAATCCGAAAAAAATGCAAAAAAATTAAGTATTAACAGCGAGAATGAATTTTTTTTCACGAAAGTGTTCATTGACATGTCTACTATTAAAACCCAAAATTTAAAGTCAATCAGAAAAAAGTACTTTTTTTCCCCCAAAATTAACAAAGTACACCGTGTTCGCTAAAATATGAACAATCGCCTTTCGAAGTTAATGTACACGCGGGATATAAAACCATGAAATTGTGAAATCCTTTTTAAGAGATATATTGATTTCAACATTGTTCTGTATTTAATAAATTATTAGAGTAGAATGTTCACCGTTTTTCTCAAGGACACCATTACGGTAGTATCCCTGCAGCCCCGCCCCTCATTCCACCCCCACCACCCTCCATACCGTATTGATTAGGCTGCTAATGCGCAGTTTTAATCAAATTTGATTTATTTCATCATTTTAGAAGCGAGGGAAAAAAACGAAAGCATGTTCGCGTAAATACATCTTTCCTCTGTAGATATGTAAAATATAAAAAAAATCGGAGGCAAGTACTTTTTCCCCCCGATAATTAACAAAATACACCGTAATCGTTTAAATACGCCGAATCGACGTTCCAAATCGATCTTCGCACGGAATAAAATTGTGGAATTAAGAATTCATTTATAAAGATAAATCGATTTCAGCATTGTTCAGTAGTTGTTACATTATTGATGTAGTATGTTAACAGTATTTATGAGAGCAACATTACGGTAGTATCCCTCCAACCCCGTGGGTTTCCCCCCTCCAACCCGTACACACAATACGTTGTGTATTGCTGAGAATGCGCCTTTTATTCAAATCGATTTATTTCGTCATTTTAGAAGCGAGAATAGTAACAAAATCATATAGATACATCTCTCCTCTGTATATATGTAGAATTTCAATAAACGGAGACAAGTACTAATTAAGTAACAGGACCGTCCGACCCAAAGACGGCAACATTCATATTCATTAAGGAAAGACGACCGGCTACAGAAACAATTAAATAATTTCGTTATGTAAACACATATATTTAAAATGTATGTGTTCATGTATTTTACATTAATTTTTTTATCTATACATGCTTTGGGTTTATGTCAGAGTGGCCAATTTATTTTAACAAACAATGTTGCAACGGTATATCGGAAAATGAAATCATGATGGCGGCAACATACGTTGCAGAGTTAATTTTCGAAATCAGAAAAAGCGATAAACTAATATAAGTTTAGCAGGCAGAAAGAAGTATATTCTTTTAACTGTTCATTTAAAACTTGGGGGGCGACTCGAGTTTTAAAGAAAGCAAGATTGGCATGTGTCCCTTTAACCAAGTAAATAAATGACTGACGAGTAACATACATGCTACTGTCGGTAATAAACATGATTATGTGTAGACTCGAAGATTTCATAACATAAACGTGGACATGACATTGTGTCAATGGAGCACCTGCCAGATTTGTGGTGTTGTGAAACACTGTACGCGTGAATCCAAAAGGTGCGGGTCGTTTATATTTATAGGGCATATACAGTTATATATATATATATATATATTTATATATATTATTCTTTTATATGTATATGGTCCCAGAACGCAGTCATACTCACTACTATATTGAAAGTAAATACTGAATATACATGTGCGGTGCGTTACGATTTGTAGTATTTGAAAACAGACATATTAAACATTTCCCTGAACATATATACTATATTCATAGAAGTATTATTTCCTGGAAAAAAAATACATGTTTGTTTTTAGCAGTTGAAATCTATCTCTCCTCTGTATATATGTAGAATTTCAATAAACGGAGACAAGTACTAATTAAGTAACAGGACCGTCCGACCCAAAGACGGCAACATTCATATTCATTAAGGAAAGACGACCGGCTACAGAAACAATTAAATAATTTCGTTATGTAAACACATATATTTAAAATGTATGTGTTCATGTATTTTACATTAATTTTTTTATCTATACATGCTTTGGGTTTATGTCAGAGTGGCCAATTTATTTTAACAAACAATGTTGCAACGGTATATCGGAAAATGAAATCATGATGGCGGCAACATACGTTGCAGAGTTAATTTTCGAAATCAGAAAAAGCGATAAACTAATATAAGTTTAGCAGGCAGAAAGAAGTATATTCTTTTAACTGTTCATTTAAAACTTGGGGGGCGACTCGAGTTTTAAAGAAAGCAAGATTGGCATGTGTCCCTTTAACCAAGTAAATAAATGACTGACGAGTAACATACATGCTACTGTCGGTAATAAACATGATTATGTGTAGACTCGAAGATTTCATAACATAAACGTGGACATGACATTGTGTCAATGGAGCACCTGCCAGATTTGTGGTGTTGTGAAACACTGTACGCGTGAATCCAAAAGGTGCGGGTCGTTTATATTTATAGGGCATATACAGTTATATATATATATATTTATATATATTATTCTTTTATATGTATATGGTCCCAGAACGCAGTCATACTCACTACTATATTGAAAGTTAATACTGAATATACATGTGCGGTGCGTTACGATTTGTAGTATTTGAAAACAGACATATTAAACATTTCCCTGAACATATATACTATATTCATAGAAGTATTATTTCCTGGAAAAAAAATACATGTTTGTTTTTAGCAGTTGAAATCTACTATATTCTGCGAATATTGCTATTTTGAAAATTTGAATACGTCTGTTTTCATCAAATAGCGTGTTTTGTTTGTTTTAATATATATATTTTTTAATTTATGATTTAAAAAAAAAAATGGATGATCGGAATATGTCTTACACACTGTTGAATCCTGTAATATAACAACAAGTGGTTTGGTTCACAGGCGACAGTATCGGTGAACAAAACCACTTGTTTTACTGGATTCAACATTGTGCAAGAAAATATTCATATATTATACCATTAATATTATAACATGTGTGTTGTAACATATGCTTATCCTTGGATAGTGGATGTCTGCAGGGAACTTGACCTTTTACCTAAAAATCTAACGATCATCCTCTTTCCACTGTAAGGGGCGTCCGTGGCCGAGTGGTTAACGTCTCTGACTTGAAATCACTTGCCCCTCACCGCTGTAGGTTCGATCCCTCAGGGGCCTAGGAATCTTTATGTGAGGAAGCTATCCAGCTGGCTTGCGGAACGTCGGTGGTTCTACCCAGGTGCCCGCCCGTGCACGAAAATTGCCCGGAGGGGCACCTGGGGTCTTCCTCCACCAATGGAAGCTGGAAAGTCGCCATATGACCTTAGCTGTTGGTGCGACTATAAAATTCAATTCAATCTTTCCACTGTCCAACAATGAAGTTTCATGAAATTTGCTTTAGGTAAGAGGAAAAGCTGTGTGGGCAATACTTTTCATTTTCCGGTCATGGTAACGGACCTTTCAACTACTGACTTCAAAATAAACAGTGATTATCATTTCACCAAAGGCATTCAAAGTATGAAGTTTTATGAAATTAGCTTCAGAGAAAGTAATAAAGAGTTTGTACAAAGTTTCGTCAAAATCCAACAAGTAGCGCAGACAATATTTGTGACAGACGAACGGAAAGGCCAAATCTAATCTGTCTCACCTACCACTTTGTGGTGGAAGACATAATTATAAAGACAATATTGTAGTTCATATGTATACTTTATTAAGCAAATAATTGAGCGAACAAACTTCAGCATTGACTCTGGCCAGTGGTGTACATGGAGTCTTCTTCCACATGACGTGCAGACTGAAAGAAAAGAAAGACAGAATAAAAAGTTAATATAAGTCGAGCGGAGTATTCAATTTGAATCAGGTGTTGCGAGAGGGATCTAGGGCATGTTTAGGGGAATGGGACAGTTTAAAATTTAATTATTGTTTAACGCCTCATCAACACGTTGTTTAGGTTATTTCGAACCGCCCGAAAGAGAGGAGGAAAGATACATAGGCATCCAGGAACCCTGCCCTACGCTTACTACCGATTAGATACCTATGGTTCTTTAACGTGCTTGGAGGGAGGACAGACTCCGATACACAGGACCACCCGGTTTACGTTCCCATCAGACGAACGAGGCTAGCAGGACACATCGAAGTAACCCAGTGGCGCCAGTAAGAATTGAATCCGTGTTCACTGGATTCAAAGCCGATATGCTATAAACGTCCCTTGACCAAAACTGAGTAAATGGCACATCAAGTAAAGGGTCAATACATATTATATTGTGTATCATACGAGTATATGATTGAACTGACATGATTATAGAACCATTTTAATGTATGTTTCACCCAACAGTACAGCAAGAATATATTATAAGGAAAGTTAAATCTGACAGAGGGTGCAATGTTCTATAAGCCATTTTTACTAGAAGGGGAATAAAATACAAGTCTAGCCAAAAATCTAAAATTGTTAAATTTTACACGTTTTGTTCATAGGATATTTTACTTTAATGACTTAGTAAGGTCATTTTACATGGGGAGAAAACATTACTATACAACTATTTATTTTCTCTCTCAAAACCTGGTGATGCCGCTAGTTTTAGAAATAAAACATGATTAAATAGGGCAGTTGAGAAGACACTTTTGTAGATGTGTGGTCTAATCTGATGTGAAAATGTGTAAAACAGACACAAGATTGGAAATTTGCTCTGAGTCCCTTTAATAAATTGAGGACCCATCACATAGGCCAATTAGATGATGTTAAAGGGACAAACGGCAATCTTGAAGTATTTATCAAGCTTTAACATTAGCATCTCCATTTGTTAACCTGGTAACATGTTAAATTTAAACCTGCTTGCATTAAAAGTTAAATAAATTATTATAGGTGCACTATTATCAACAGTAAGTAATGTGTAAAACAATTTCTTCTGAACTATTCTAATAAATAATATTAATGATGCACAATTGCAAACTATGCAGAAAAAATAACCGAACTCCAGAAGTTTTAAACAAATGAAGACTGCCTAGTGTCCCTTTAACACAACTTGTTTTCGCATGTATCCAGTACATGTAGTTTACACGAGCTCATATGACAATCACGCTGCACTATCACTGAATGTTTTTTTTACTCTAACTTTGAACAGCACCGTGCAAGCATAACACAAGCTCCATTTAAAGAACTACACAAGTGCAAACAATTTTTAAAAAGGCTCTTACCTCCATATGATCCAATGGCATTTAATACGGCTTGACATTCTGAAGTCGTCAGTATCAATTCACTCAGAGCTGCCCAAGGGCACGATTCACATTTGAGACCTCTCTGAAAACAACATCAATCCAATGTCAATGATCAAACAGACATAGTTTATCCTTTGTTATGCATAATGTAACATATTTAAAAAAGAAAAGATAAAATAACTAAATTGAATAAAGCATGAATATTACTTGTGCTCAATAACACGGTTAATGTAATAAAAACATCTCTCATCATTCATTCTACATGTAAAATATAATGTAGCCCAACTGGAGATCCATTAAAAACATTGTTCCACTTTCACAGCATATTTCCAGCCCATGGAATAGTCATTTCTTTTAAGACAAACTGGAGGCAAGCGTAGTAGCTACACCACCGCCTTAAAGGCTTTTAAGTGAAATGTACTTTCTCGAAATTGCGTTGTTTTTTTCGCAACAGAATGTAAATAAATGTAAATTCAAAATCACTTCCTTGCCTCAAAACTTCTGTACATAAATATGAATCATACCGATTTCAGTCAAATGTCTATGGCAGATTACATTGTTTCAATGGTAGTTGTATCGGGTTATGTATTCACGAATGTGCATTTCTACTAACAATAGTTTTATTCCACGAAACGTTCTACAGTTTACAGTACATCCAGTTACTGGAAAGATCGGAGTACACGAAAAACACTTATTGTGATTATGAACTTTCTATTATACACTATACACTACTTTTTTAGGCACTGTATTAGGCCAATGTCTAAATATGCACGATCTAAAAGGGGTGTGTACTATTTATTAACAAACACATTTTAATGACAAAACAAATACCTTGATCATGGACCTCAAGCAGCAGACAATACTCCCAAATCCAACTTGCAACAACATGTCAATTTCACGTGTCAAGTTATGTCACGGTGACCTGTCAGTCACCAACACTGCATCGTGTTTACACATTATGGAACGTTATTTCGTCCGGTAAGGTATTAGTTTTAACATAATCTACGGTATAAAACACTGTACGCGTGTTGTAAGACTCCATAGGTACCCGTAGTGCTCGCCGACGTAGCGCGCCCAATTTCGGGTGTAAAAAAATGGCGTCTGTTTTAATTGAAAATTCATAAAATAGTCAGTAAAATACAAAGAAATAGTCCATGTTCGCGGAGTTAAAATGCGAACAGAACTGATATGTTATAGGTACGTGGCGTTCCTACTGATATGCCATTAAATTAAAATCTAACCCTTCAAACCCAACTTCCGATAATGTCTTTAATCCTAGTTGTGAACCTCTTTTTGATCGAAAACCGAAGGCCATCCCGACCATTTGGTCTTCGTATTAAACCAAAATTAAGAGACACTGAAATCGACCTAAATTTGATTGCCAAGTACAAAGTACCACAAATTCCACCGTGGACTTTGGAAACACCAACAATTATTTTCGACCTTTGTAACAGTAACAAATCCAGTACAGACCCTACTGTCTTTCAAAGCAAATTTAATGAAATTAAATCGAAATACAGTAACTTTCAACATATATACACAGATGGCTCTAAAGATGGAGATAAGGTAGCTGCAGCAGCTGTTGTTCACAAACACAGCATAAAGAGCCGCCTGCCTGACAAGGCCTCTATCTTTTCAGCTGAACTTAAGGCAATTGAACTTGCCTTAAATTATATTCAGGAATCGGATGATGACCATTTTGTAATCTTTTCTGATTCCCTTTCATCTCTTCAAGCACTGGGTAATATGAAACATGATAACCCAGTTGTGCTTCAACTTTTAGAAAAGTACAATTATCTTATAATTGATAATGTTATTATTTTCTGCTGGCTTACAAGCCATGTAGGAATACGTGGTAATGATAGAGCTGATAGTACTGCTAAGGCAGCATTAGATTTACATATAACTAATACCAAATTACCTTATACTGATTTTAAAAGCTGTATCAACACATATATTCGTAACTCTTGGCAAGCCACTTGGGATTTGTCAGTTAACAATAAACTCCATTCAATTAAACCGTTACTCGGAGAATGGCGCTCTTCTAGTAGACCCATTCGTCGAGAGGAAGTTGTCCTAGCTCGGTGCAGAATAGGGCATACACGTTATACTCATTCATACTTATTACAAGGTGAACCATTACCAGAATGTATACCCTGCTTTGCACCGTTAACGGTCAAACACATATTACTTGAGTGTGTAGACTTTGATCCTATGCGTCAAATGTACTACAATGTTAATACTATGACCGATTTATTCAATACTATAGATTTTAGTCTAGTTTTAGATTTCCTTAAGGAAATCAGACTTTATAAATCAGTATAATATGTTCTTATATATAATTACTTTTTTATATACCCGTTTTCGGGCATTCGTTGATTAACGTATATAGTTTGTACTGCTACCATATCGTCCCTTATTTTTTAATTGTTTTATCCTGATATATTTACATTAATTTTTAATTAATCCTTCACTTATTCATATTTCATCAGTTTTTGCGCACAATATGACCTATTTATGTGTCGGCGTGCCGTAAAACACCATTCATTCATTCATTCATTCAGTTTTTGCGCACAATATGACCTATTTATGTGTCGACGTGCCGTAAAACACCATTCATTCATTGTTTATATGCTCGTTGACGGGCATTTGTTGATTTGCATACATAGTTTATATTACACCTCATCATCAATTATTTTTTAATAGTTTTATCTTTATATATTTACACTAATTTTTAAATAATACTTCATTTTTCATCAACTTTTGCGCACAATATGACCTATTTATGTGTCGACGTGCCGTAAAACACCATTCCTTCATTTTACATTCAGGCACAACTATACCCTGAACTCTATAATCTGTGAAAGTTTGATTCCGACTATGAACTTTTGCGATCTAGCGAAAACAAGATTTTTCTGATGACGTCACTCGCGGCCATCTTGGATGACGTCATCAAATATTTCAACATTCCTGCACAACCCAACCTAATTTCCTACACGTTGCATCAAAATCCGATCATAAATGAAGCAGATATTGCGATTACAAGCCATTTTGAATGAGTTAAAAGTGTCAGCGTCGACTGAAACAATGACACTGATGAATTTTACAGTAAAAAAACATAAAAAATGACGTTTCGTAACATTGTGACGTCAAGACGTTATTACGTAGAGACACGTTTTTACATTCAGGCACAACTAGAGCCTGAACCCTATAATCTGTGAAAGTTTCATCCAACTACAAATGTTTGAGATCTGTCACTGGCGGCCATTTTGGATGACGTCATGACCCCAAAAGCTTCAAGACACTATTCCAGACTGAGCTCTATCACTGTGTAAAATTTAGAGGCCGTGTGACGTGTACTATTGATTTTATGAATATAGAGTTTTGCTCAACCCGGGGCTAGAGGGCGTAAGCGGTAGCTAGACCGCTCATGAACAGTCTTAATCAAACCGAGACTGCCGTATGTGTCGTGCTCGGCCGTTTCCAAAGGTCCATTGTCATACTCTTTTTTTACTATGAAAAGTGCTGGGGAGAAGAAGTAGATGAAAATGAATAATAATAAGAAGAAGAATAAACAGAACGAAAACAATAGGTTTTATAAACAGAACGAAAACATGAGAGCGGAAAGCCCTAATTATATATATAAATCAAAAAATGCCAGTCAACTACAATGCATCAAGGTTTTAAATTATTAATGCAAGTGCCTTAGTCAAAGTAGTAAGTAGAAAACTTTCGCTATTGCTTTTCTTAGATTTTTAGCAGTCTTCAAGTTTTCCAGACTAAATTAATTCTTGTATGGGGCATTAGCCCTAGCTTAGTGCTATGCCTTTGTAATATTTATTTTTCAAACGCATACCTTTTGTTTAGTTGACAGCTACAGCCTTGCTTTCTGTGTCGAAGTGTCCTTGCTCAATGGTTCACCAAATCGACTTCCCAACATATAATCCCTGTGTATATGTGTCCCTATTTGGAACGAATGTGTTTATTGCAACAGTTTCTACCTCCTCATATTTGGCTTCACTATCTAAACCAACTTCTCTGGAACCACCACTTTTGTCAACATCACTTCTCTGGAACCACCACTTTTGTCAACATCGTGAAGACCCTCATCTAACACTGGATGGGTCACCAATACCAGTAGTGGATGAGATAAAATTCCGTCTTATTTTCGACCGTAAATTAACGTTTATACCACACCTTAAATACTTGAAGGTCAAATGCCTTAAAGCTCTTAACTTACTTAAAGTTGTTCCCAACACTAATTGGGGAGCAGATCGAAAAGTCCTCTTGCGACTTTACAGATCTCTTATCAGATCCAAGCTGGAATGCGGCTCGATAGTATATGGATCGACTCGCAAGTCGTACTTGCAGATGCGCGACCCTATATATAATCAAGGATTACGACTTGCCTTAGGTGCCTTTCGTACATCACCAGCCGAAGCTAATGAACCATCACTGTCTCATAGACGAGACAAATAATGTTTTTTAACCCTAGTTGTGAACCTCTTTTTGATTATCTAAGTATTAAACCAAAATTAAGAGACGCTGAAATCGACCTAAATTTGATTGCCAAGTACAAATTACCACAAATTCCACCGTGGACTTTGGAAACACCAACATTTATTTTCGATCTTTGTAATAGTAACAAATCCAGTACAGACCCACTGTCTTTTCAAAGCAAATTTAATGAAATTAAATCGAAATACAGTAACTTTCAACAACTTACAGTAACTTCCAACGAGCCCAATTTAGTTGGCTTTGAAGTAGAATACCGCTTAAGCCGGTGCTAGGGGGCGTGAGAAGTGTTGCTTCTTCCATTACTTCTCATGAACACACTCAATAAAACCGACACTGCTGCTTGATTCTCTTAACTGTGTTAGTTGCTGTCAAAGGATCACCTTTATCAGTACTTATATATATACACAGATGGTTGTAAAGATGGAGATAAGGTAGCTGCAGCGGCTGTTGATTCACAAAACACAGCATAAAGAGCCGCCTGCTTGACAAGGCCTCTATCTTTTCAGTCTGAACTTAAGGCAATTGAACTTGCCTTAAATTACATTCAGGAATCTGATGATGACCCTTTTGTAATCTTTTCTGATTCCCTTTCATCTCTTCAAGCACTGGGTAATATGAAACATGATAATCCACAGTTGTGGCTTCATACTTTTAGAAAAGTACAATTCTCTTATAAGATGGATAATGTTAGTATTTTCTGCTGGCTTCAACGCCATGTAGGAATACGTGGTAATGATAGAGCTGATAGTGCTGCTAAGGCAGCATTAGGTTAACATATATCCTCAATACCAAATTACCTTATACTGATTTTATAAGTTGTAATTAACACATATATTCGTAACTCTTGGCAAGCCGCTTGGGATTTGTCAGTTAACAATAAACTCCATTCAATTAAACCGTTTACTCGGAGAATGGCGCTCTTCTAGTAGACCCATTCGTCGAGAGGAAGTTGTCCTAGCCCGGTTGCAGGATAGGGCATACACGTTATACTCATTCATATTTATTACAAGGTGAGCAATTACCAGAATGTATAGCCTGCTTTGCACCGTTAACGGTCAAAAACAATTTGCTGGAATGTGTTAGACTTTGATCCTAAAGGTACTACAATGTTAATACTATGACCGAGTTATTTTAATACTATAGATTTTGGTCTAGTTTTAGATTTCTTGAAGGAAGTCAGACTACATAAATCATTATAATATGTTCTTGTATATGTTTACTTTTTTATGTGCCCCCGTTATCGGGCATTTGTTGATATACATATACAGTTTGTGTTTCTACCATATCATCCCTTAATTTTTAATAGTTTTATCTTGATATATTTACATTAATTTTTGATAATCCTTCATTTCTTCATCTTTCTCAGTTTTTGTGGCACAATATGACCCTATTTATGTGTCGACCTGCCGTTAAACACCATTCATTCATTCTGTTGATGGGCATTTGTGGGATTTACATATATAGTTTAGTATTACTACCATATCGTCCCTTATGTTTTAATAGTTTTATCTTTTGGTACCGAACGACCCAATATAGGTGGGGTTTGAAGTAGAGGGGGGCGTGAGAGGTGTTGCTTCTTTCATTACGTCTCATGAACAGATTCAGTAAAACCGACTGCTGCTTTTATCTCTTAATTTGTGTTTCGTTGCTCCTAAAGGATCGTGCTGCTTTTATCTCTTAATTGTGTTTGTTGCTCCTAAAGGATCGCCTTTATCAGTAATTATTTATATATTTACCGTAATTTTTAATAATTCTTCATCTTTCGTCAGTTTTTGCGCACAATATGACCTGTTGTGTGTCGACGTGCCGTAAAACACCATTCATTCATTCATCTATTTCGAAATCGACGGACTCTGTGCAACCATGAGTCTATCAAATCCGACGAACTCTTCCAAAACTTTGCAAATCCGACGAACTCTCCCAAGAGTCCGTCACCAAGCAGAACTGCTGCCACGGCGTGACCGCAAGCAAAAAGAAAATTCCCGGGTTAGGGAAGCAGTCAAAAGGATCTGATGATCCGATTGAACTGCACAACAGATTTGAATAAATACTGATAAAGGTGATCCTATGAGAGAAACAAACACAATTAAGAAAATAAAGCAGCAGACTCGGTTTATAGAGTCTGTTCATAAAAAGTAATGAAAGAAGCAACACTTCTCACGTCCCCTAGACTTGGAGATGGAGGTTCATCCAGCACGTCTGGAACTCCCAAAATCTCCAAAGTCACCAAAGGTCTGCCAAACCCAAAGGTCGTATACCCGTACTTCCGCCTTGGTGACATTAAAATCAAATAAGGTCATTCAATGGAACTGCCGAGGTTTAAAACCTAATTACGATGAAATCCGCTTACTTTTAAATAACACAGCCCTTTTCATTTTGTCTTCAAGAAACTTTCTTAAGTCTAGTGATAAGATATCTTTTAAAAATATCAATAAAAGCGTTATGTCTAGCAATCCACAGAGACTTTTCCTTTCCTTGGGTTCAAATCCTCCGTGGTGCCACTGTGTTCCGTCGGTGTGTTCTTGGCAAGACACTTTTCCTTAGCTCGTCGTCGGATGGGGACGTAAAACCGGCGGTCCCGTGTATCGGTCTATCAACCGAGCACGTTAAAGAACCATAGGAATCTTTTCGATAAAAGAGTAGGGCAGGTTCCAGGATTCCTATGTATCCTTCCCCTCTCTCTTGGGCGGCTCTAAATAACCTGTACTGTGTTGATGAGCCGTTAAACAACATTCAATTCAATTCCTTGATGTCCAACATCATCATGGATGCCTTTCAGGCCAATGCTCCTATACATCTCCGGATGACTAACTGTCTAGTATTGTCTGTTGACCATCAAAGGAGGCGGTTCTGTACAGAATGTCATCCTCTACGTAAAGGCGATTCCATTCCGAAGGACTTCTGTACACTGCGTGTTTCTCTTCGACGTGCCGTAAAACAATATTCTTCATTCATCTCTCCTGAGGTCTTCCTCCCTTGGTCGAGAACCGCATCCAACCGCGTCTAATACTCTGGCTATGGTGACATACTTTTCCCTGTTCCAGCTGCCAGTCTATCTGGTTAAAAGACTCAGATGTTATAATTTCCTCACCGGTCAGATTGTCGTCAATAGGTGGTGTGTGTATGGTCATCTTAATTTTTTGCACGGTACATCTATAGTCCTTCATCGTACCACAAATTCCACCGTGGACTTTGAAACACCAACAATTATTTTTGATCTATGTAATAATAACAAATCCAGCACAGACCCTACTGTCTTTCAAAGCAAATTTAATGAAATTAAATCGAAATACAGTAACTTTCAACATATATACACAGATGGTTCTAAAGATGGAGATAAAGTAGCTGCTGTTGTTCACAAACACAGCATAAAGAGCCGCCTGCCTGACAAGGCCTCTATCTTTTCAGCTGAACTTAAGGCAATTGAACTTGCCTTAAATTATATTCAGGAATCGGATGATGACCATTTTGTAATCTTTTCTGAAACACAGCATAAAGAGCCGCCTGCCTGACAAGGCCTCTATCTTTTCAGCTGAACTTAAGGCAATTGAACTTGCCTTAAATTATATTCAGGAATCGGATGATGACCATTTTGTAATCTTTTCTGATCCCTTTCATCTCTTCAAGCACTGGGTAATATGAAACATGATAACCCAGTTGTGCTTCAACTTTTAGAAAAGTACAATTATCTTATAATGATAATGTTATATTTTCTGCTGGCTTACAGCCATGTAGGAATACGTGGTAATGATAGAGCTGATAGTGCTGCTAAGGCAGCATTAGATTTACATATAACTAATACCAAATTACCTTATACTGATTTTAAAAGCTGTATCAACACATATATTCGTACTCTTGGCAAGCCACTTGGGATTTGTCAGTTAACAATAAACTCCATTCAATTAAACCGTTACTCGGAGAATGGCGCTCTCTAGTAGGACCCATTCGTCGAGAGGAAGTTGTCCTAGCTCGTGCAGAATAGGGCATACACGTTATACTCAGTCATACTTATTACTAGGTGAACCATTACCAGAATGTATACCCTGCTTTGCACCGTTAACGGTCAAACACATATTGCTGGAATGTGTAGACTTTGATCCTATGCGTCAAAGGTACTACAATGTTAATACTATGACCGAGTTATTCAATACTATAGATTTTAGTCTAGTTTTAGATTTCCTTAAGGAAATCAGACTTTATACATCAGTATAATATGTTCTTGTATATAATTTCTTTTTTATATACCCGTTTTCGGGCATTCGTTGATTTACATATATAGTTTATACTACTACCATATCATCCCTTATTTTTTAATAGTTTTATCCTGATATATTTACATTAATTTTTCATACACGTTATACTCATTCATATTTATTACAAGGTGAGCAATTACCAGAATGTATACCCTGCTTTGCACCGTTAACGGTCAAACACATATTATTGGAATGTGTAGACTTTGATCCTATGCGTCAAAGGTACTACAATGTTAATACTATGAAAGAGTTATTTGATACTGTAGATTTTAGTCATGTTTTAGATTTCCTGAAAGAGATCAGACTATATAAATCATTGTAATGTGTTCTTATATATATTTACTTGTTTATATACCCGTTGACGGGCATTCGTTGATTTACATACATAGTTTATATTACACCTGATCATCCCTTATTTTTTAATAGTTTTATCTTTATATATTTACATTAATTTTTAATTAATACTTCATTTTCATAAATTTTTGCGCACAATATGACCTATTTATGTGTCGACGTGCCGTAAAACACCATTCATTCATTCATTCATTACATTAATTTTTAATTAATCCTTCATTTATTCATATTTCATCAGTTTTTGCGCACAATATGACCTATTTATGTGTCGACGTGCCGTAAAACACCATTCATTCATTCATTCATTCATTGTTTATATGCTCGTTGACGGGCATTTGTTGATTTGCATACATAGTTTATATTACACCTTATCATCAATTATTTTTTAATAGTTTTATCTTTATATATTTACACTAATTTTTAAATAATACTTCATTTTTCATCAACTTTTGCGCACAATATGACCTATTTATGTGTCGACGTGCCGTAAAACACCATTCCTTCATTTTACATTCAGGCACAACTATACCCTGAACTCTACAATCTGCGAAAGTTTCATTCCGACTATGAACTTTTGCGATCTAGCGAAAACAAGATTTTTCTGATGACGTCATCAAATATTTCAACATTCCTGCACAACCCAACCTAATTTCCTACAAGTTGCATCAAAATCCGATCATAAATGAAGGAGATATTGCGATTACAAGCCATTTTGAATGAGTTAAAAGTGTCAGCGTCGACTGAAACAATGACACTGATGAATTTTACAGTAAAAAAACATAAAAAATGACGTTTCGTAACATTGTGACGTCAAGACGTTATTACGTAGAGACACGTTTTTACATTCAGGCACAACTAGAGCCTGAACCCTATAATCTGTGAAAGTTTCATCCAACTACAAATGTTTGAGATCTGTCAATGGCGGCCATTTTGGATGACGTCATGACCCCAAAAGCTTCAAGACACTATTCCAGACTGAGCTCTATCACTGTGTAAAATTTAGAGGCCGTGTGACGTGTACTATTGATTTTATGAATATAGAGTTTTGCTCAACCCGGGGCTAGAGGGCGTAAGCGGTAGCTAGACCGCTCATGAACAGTCTTTATCAAACCGAGACTGCCGTATGTGTCGTGCTCGGCCGTTTCCAAAGGTCCATTGTCATACTCTTTTTTTACTATGAAAAGTGCTGGGGAGAAGAAGTAGATGAAAATGAATAATAATAAGAAGAAGAATAAACAGAACGAAAACAATAGGTTTTATAAACAGAACGAAAACATGAGAGCGGAAAGCCCTAATTATATATATAAATCAAAAAATGCCAGTCAACTACAATGCATCAAGGTTTTAAATTATTAATGCAAGTGCCTTAGTCAAAGTAGTAAGTAGAAAACTTTCGCACTTGCTTTTCTTAGATTTTTAGCAGTCTTCAAGTTTTCCAGACTAAATTAATTCTTGTATGGGGCATTAGCCCTAGCTTAGTGCTATGCCTTTGTAATATTTATTTTTCAAACGCATACCTTTGGTTTAGTTGACAGCTACAGCCTTGCTTTCTGTGTCTAAGTGTCCTTGCTCAATGGTTCACCAAATCGACTCCCCAACATATAATCCCTGTGTATATGTGTCCCTATTTGGAACGAATGTGTTTATTGCAACAGTTTCTACCTCCTCATATTTGGCTTCACTATCTAACCCAACTTCTCTGGAACCACCACTTTTGTCAACATCATGAAGACCCTCATCTAACACTGGATGGGTCACCAATACCAGTAGTGGATGAGATAAAATTCCGTCTTATTTTCGACCGTAAATTAACGTTTATACCACACCCTAAATACTTGAAGGTCAAATGCCTTAAAGCTCTTAACATACTTAAAGTTGTTCCCAACACTAATTGGGGAGCAGATCGAAAAGTCCTCTTGCGACTTTACAGATCTATTATCAGATCCAAGCTGGAATACGGCTCGATAGTATATGGATCGACTCGCAAGTCATACTTGCAGATGCGCGACCCTATATATAATCAAGGATTACGACTTGCCTTAGGTGCCTTTCGTACATCACCAGCCGAAGCTAATGAACCATCACTGTCTCATAGACGAGACAAATTAGCTCTACAAAACGCCATTAAATTAAAGTCTTACACTTCAAACCCAAGTTTCGATAATGTTTTTAACCCTAGTTGTGAACCTCTTTTTGATAGAAAACCGAAGGCCATTCGACCTTTTGGTCTAAGTATTAAACCAAAATTAAGAGACGCTGAAATCGACCTAAATTTGATTGCCAAGTACAAATTACCACAAATTCCACCGTGGACTTTGGAAACACCAACAATTATTTTCGATCTTTGTAATAGTAACAAATCCAGTACAGACCCACTGTCTTTCAAAGCAAATTTAATGAAATTAAATCGAAATACAGTAACTTTCAACAACTTACAGTAACTTCCAACGAGCCCAATTTAGGTGGCTTTGAAGTAGAATACCGCTTAAGCCGGTGCTAGGGAGCGTGAGAAGTGTTGCTTCTCCATTACTTCTCATGAACACACTCAATAAAACCGACACTGCTGCTTTATTCTCTTAACTGTGTTAGTTGCTGTCAAAGGATCACCTTTATCAGTACTTATATATATACACAGATGGTTGTAAAGATGGAGATAAGGTAGCTGCAGCGGCTGTTGTTCACAAACACAGCATAAAGAGCCGCCTGCCTGACAAGGCCTCTATCTTTTCAGCTGAACTTAAGGCAATTGAACTTGCCTTAAATTACATTCAGGAATCTGATGATGACCCTTTTGTAATCTTTTCTGATTCCCTTTCATCTCTTCAAGCACTGGGTAATATGAAACATGATAACCCAGTTGTGCTTCAACTTTTAGAAAAGTACAATTCTCTTATAATTGATAATGTTATTATTTTCTGCTGGCTTCAACGCCATGTAGGAATACGTGGTAATGATGCTTCAACTTTTAGAAAAGTACAATTCTCTTATAATTGATAATGTTATTATTTTCTGCTGGCTTCAACGCCATGTAGGAATACGTGGTAATGATAGAGCTGATAGTGCTGATAAGGCAGCATTAGGTTAACATATATCTAATACCAAATTACCTTATACTGATTTTATAAGTTGTATTAACACATATATTCGTAACTCTTGGCAAGCCGCTTGGGATTTGTCAGTTAACAATAAACTCCATCCAATTAAACCGTTACTCGGAGAATGGCGTTCTTCTAGTAGACCCATTCGTCGAGAGGAAGTTGTCCTAGCCCGGTGCAGGATAGGGCATACACGTTATACTCATTCATATTTATTACAAGGTGAGCAATTACCAGAATGTATACCCTGCTTAAACACATCTTATTGGAATGTGTAGACTTTGATCCTATGCGTACTACAATGTTAATACTATAAAAAAGAGTTATTTGATACTGTAGATTTTAGTCTTGTTTTAGATTTCCTGAAAGAGATCAGACTATATAAATCATTGTTATGTGTTCTTATATAAATTTACTTGTTTATATACCGTTGACGGGCATTTATTAATTTACATACATAGTTTATATTACACCTGATCATCCCTTATTTTTGAATAGTTTTATCTTTATATATTTAATTCATTTTTCATAATTTTTTGCGCACAATATGACCTATTTATGTGTCGACGTGCCGTAAAACACCATTCATTCATTCATTATAATTGATAATGTTATTATTTTCTGCTGACTTCCACGCCATGTAGGAATACGTGGTAATGATAGAGCTGTTAGTGCTGCTAAGGCAGCATTAGATTTACATATAACTAATACCAAATTACCTTATACTGATTTTAAAAGTTGTATTAACACATATATTCGTAACTCTTGGCAAACCGCTTGGGATTTGTCAGTTAACAATAAACTCCATTCAATTAAACCGTTACTCGGAGAATGGCGTTCTTCTAGTAGACCCGTTCGTCGAGAGGAAGTTATCTTAGCCCGGTGCAGGATAGGGCATACACGTTATACTCATTCATATTTATTACAAGGTGAGCAATTACCAGAATGTATACCCTGCTATGCACCGTTAACGGTCAAACACATCTTATTGGAATGTGTAGACTTTGATCCTATGCGTCTACAATGTTAATACTATGAAAGAGTTATTTGATACTGTAGATTTTAGTCTTGTTTTAGATTTCCTAAAAGAGATCAGACTATATAAATCATTGTAATGTGTTTTTATATATATTTACTTGTTTATATACCCGTTGACGGGCATTCGTTGATTTACATACATAGTTTATATTACACCTTATCATCCCTTTATTTTTCAATAGTTTTATCTTTATATCTTTACATTAATTTCTAATCAATACTTCATTTCTTCATTTTTCATCAATTTTTGCGCACAATATGACCTATTTATGTGTCGACGTGCCGTAAAACACCATTCATTCATTCTCGTTTGGTACCTGGAATCCAACAAGCTGATAACAAAGTATCAAAGTGGATTCCGGCGCCAACGAGGCACAACAGTCAATCTCATTCGATTTGAATCATTTATTAGGGAAGCTTTCATAAAAAAAGAACATCTAGTCGCTGTATTTCTTCGAGAAAGCTTATGATACTGCATGGAACAGTAGGAACGCCAGCCCTATGGCGTAGGAATATTTATCAAACAAGGTCACGTGATAAAAGCGATAACAAAATGACATTATTGGGAAAATTTTCACTGGTCAGATTTATACACCTCTTATCTATAAACTGTGATTATGACAAAACACAATCGCAGATCGTTGTTAAAGTAATAATATTCACAAACTACATTGGTCGAACATAATTGGTGTACACTTCGTGGAATTCCCATTAATAGTGAAAGGTATTTTTCCAAGGGATGAATTTAGGTTGTTTTAAGGTTTAAATTGCCAACAATGCGCTTTTAAATCAAAATCGATTTATTTCGTCATTTTAGAAGCGAGAATAAAAACAAATGCATGTACGCATAGATAAATCTTTCCTCTGTCCATATGCAAAATTTTAATGAAATCGGAGACAAGTACTTTTTTTTTCCCCAAAATTAACTAACATGACCCACGGCCTCAAAGACGGCATAACGCATATACATTTACAGACGCGACTGGGTACACAAAAAATGAAATAATTCCATTATTTCAATACATATATTTCAAATGTATGTATCAATGCATTCCTGATTAAATTTCTGATCTATACATGCTTTTGGTTTATGCCGGAGTGCTCGGAATAGGTTTTAACAAACCAAATTGCAACGGTACGTCGGGAAAGGAAATGAGGATGGTGAAAATATATATTGCAGTGCTTATTTTCTGAATCCGAAAAAATTGCAAAAAAATGAAGTTTTAACAACGAGAATGAATATTTGTTCTTGAAAGTGTTCATTGACATGTCTACTATTAAAAACCAAAATTTAAAGTCAATCAGAAAAAAGTACTTTTTTTCCCCCAAAATTAACAAAGTACACCGTGTTCGCTAAAATATGAACAATCGCCTTTCGAAGTTACTGTACACGCGGGATATAAAACCATGAAATTGTGAAATCCTTTTTAAGAGATATATTGATTTCAACATTGTTCAGTATTTAATGAATTATTAGAGTAGAATGTTCGCAGTTGTTTTCAAGGACACCATTACGGTAGTATCCCTGCAACCCCGCCCTTCATGCCACCCCCACCACCCTCTATACCGTATTGATTAAGTTGTATATAGCTGCGAATGCGCAGTTTTAATCAAATTCGATTTATTTCATCGTTTTAGAACAGAAAAAAAGCATGTACGCGTAAATACATTTTTCCTCTGTAGATATGTAAAAAAAAAAAAAAAACGGAGGCAAGTTCTTTCAACTGTTCGTTTGAAACTGAGGGGGCGACTCGAGTAAATGACTGACGAGTAACCGACATGCTACTGTCAGTAACAAACATGATTTTGTGTAAACTCGAAGATTGCATAACATAAATATGTGGACATGAAATTGTGTCAATGGTTTGTGGTGTTGTGAAACACTGTACGCGTGCATCCGAAAAGTGCGGGTCTGTTATCTTTATAGGGCATATATAGTTATATTATAACATGTGTGTTGTACCATATGCTTATCCTTGTTTATAAATGTTTGATAATGGATGTCAGCAGGAACTTGACTTTTGACCTAAAAATCAAACGGATCATCCTCTTTCCACTGTCCACCATTGAAGTTTTATGAAATTTGCTTTAGGTAAAAGGAAAAACTGTGTGGACAAGACTTTTCATTTTCCGGTCATGGTAACGGACCTTTCAACTACTGACTTCAAAATAAACAGGGATTATTCACCAAAGGCAGTCAAAGTATGACGTTTTATGAAATTAGCTTTAGAGAAAGTAAAAAAGAGTTTCATTACGGACATTATCCGGTCTGTGACCTTGACCGTTGACCCACTCACAATCAAAAGGATCACCCTCTCGCCAGAAGCAATCCATCCATTAGGTTCATGATATTTGATTTACAGTTTACAACATTTTACATTATCATGTTACGGTGACAATGATCTTTGACCTAATGACATCAAAATCAAAAGGCATCATTCTCTCACCAAATGCACTCAAACTATGAATTTTGATGAGATTTGCTTCTGGGGAAGTGCACAGTGCAGACAAGGGTTTTCATGATCATTACTGGGTCACGGCGCCCTTGACCTTCAATATTTGATATGCACATACTGATGCTTCTTACAAAGTTTCGTAAAAATCCAACAAATAGCGCAGACAAGATTTGTGACGGACGAACGGAAAAGCCAAATATAATCTGTCTCACCTACCACTTTGTGGTGGAAGACATATTTATAAAGACAATATTTTAGTTCATATGTATACTTTATTAAGCAAATAATTAAGCGAACATAAACTTCAGCATTGACTCTGGCCAGTGATGTACATGGAGTCTTCTTCCACATGACGTGCAGCCTGAAAGAAAATAAAAAGTAAAAATAAGTCGCGTACAGTATTCAATTTGAAGCAGGTGTTGCTAGGGGGAGCTAGGGCATGTTAAGGGGAATGGGACAGTTTGGCACAATGGGCTAGCAGGATACATCGAAGTAAACCAGTAGCGCCAGTAAGACTTGAATCCGTGTTCACTGGATTCAAAGCCGATATGCTATAAACGTCCCTTGACCAAAACTGAGTAAATGGCACATCAAATAAAGGGTCAATACATATTATATTGTGTATCATACGAGTATATGATTGACCTGACATGATTACAGAACAATTTTAATGTATTTTTCACCAAACAGTACTACAGCAAGAATCTATTATAAGGAAAGTTAAATCTGACAGATGGTGCAATGCTCTATAAGCCATTTTTACTAGAAAGGGAATAAAATACAACTCTTGCCTAAAATTGTTAAATTTTACACGTTTTGTTGATAGAATATTTAACTTTAATGAATTAGTAAGGTCATTTTATATGGGGAGAAAACATTAATATACAACTATTTATTTTCTATCTCAAAACCTGGTGATGCCGCTAGTTTTAGTAATAAAACACGATTAAATAGGGCAGTTGAGAAGACCACAGACACAAGATTGAAAATGTGCTCTGTGTCCCTTTAATAAATTGGGGACCCATCACATAGACCATAATAATATTGTAATTAGTTCATGTTAAAGGCACACACGGCACTCTTGAAGTATTTATCAAGCATTAACATTAGCATCTCCATTTGTTAACCTGGTAACATTTTAAATTTAAACCTGCTTGCATTAAAAATTAAATAAAAGTGTTTCATTTTGTCTTCGTTATTCTATCAAATACTTAACTATATTATAGGTGCACTGTTATCAACAGTTCTGAACTATTCTAATAAATACTATTAATGATCCCTAATGCAAATTATGCAGAAAAATTGACCGAAACTCCAGTAGTTTAAAAAAAAAAAGATTGCCTAGTGTCCCTTTATCACAACTTGTTTTCGCATGTATCCAGTACATGTAGTTTACACGAGCCCATATGACAATCACGCTGCATTATCACCGAAAACATTTTTTACTGTAACTTTGAACAGCACCGTGCAAGCATAACACAAGCTCCATTTAAAGAACTACACAAGTGTAAACATTTTTTAAAAGGGCTCCCACCTCAAAATGATCCAATGGCATTTAACTCGGCTTGACATTCTGAAGTCGTCAGTATCAATTCACTTAGAATTGCTCAAGGGCACGATTCACATTTGAGGCCTCTCTGAAAAACAACATCAATCCAATGTCAATGATCAAACAGACATAGTGTATCCTTTGTTATACATAATGTAACATATTTATGAAGGAAAACTCAAAACTCTACTTACTGTCATGGATATATATGTACACATTTGTGTATGTAGATATATGTTACTGTACATAAATATTAATCTGACATGTCAATGGCAGTTTACATTATTTCGATGGTAGTTGTACAGTATGTATTCACGAATACGCGAGAAAATGGGGATAAAATAACGATAAAGAGACAACGCTAACAATTTACATTCATGAATCTGAGGGGTGGGGGTGGAGGGGATTTCTAGTTGCCTTACCCCTCCTTGTTTTCGGTATTCAAGCTCCATCTACCCACCCCCATCCTCCCCACATCAACCGTACTTGGGTGGGCGGGGGTGCGGGGGGCATTGATAGCATTTCTACTAGTAATTGTTTTATTCCACGAAACGTTCTACAGTTTACAGTACATCCAGTTTCTGGAAAGATCGGACTTCACGAAAAATATAAACTTTCTATTATACAGTATACGCCACTTTTTTAGGCACTATATTTGGCTTATGTCTAAATATGTACGATCTAAAAGTGGTGTGTACTGTTTATTAAAAAACACATTTTAATGATAAAACAAATACCTTGATCATGGACCTCTAGCAGCAGACAGTAATCCCAAATCCAATTTGACCAACATGTCAATTTCACGTGTCAAGTTATGTCACGGTGACCTGTCAGTCACCAACACTGCATCGTGTTGACACATAATGGGACGTTATTTCGTCCGGTAAGGTATTAGTTTTTACATAATCTACGGTATGAAACACTGTACGCGTGTTGTTAAGACTCCATAGGTACCCGTAGTGCTCGCCGAGGTAGCGCGCCCAATTTCGGGTGTAAAAAAATGGCGTCTGTTTTAATTGAAAATTCGTAAAATAGTCCGAAAAATACAAAGAAATAGTTCATGTTCGCGGAGTTAAAATGCGAACAGAACTGATATGTTATAGGTCCGTGGCGTTCCTACTGGAAGTACGGTATTATGAATGATCTGCATGACCTTGGTCTTAGAGGCCGATTACCCATTTTTATAGAGAAATTCTTAGATGATAGACAATTTCGTGTCCGAATGGGTTCAACCCTCTCTGATATTCATGAACAGGAGATGGGTGTTCCACAGGGCAGCATACTCTCTGTCACACTTTTTTATATAAAGATTAACAGTATAGTAAAATGCATCAATCCAGGTGTGGATTGTTCGCTATATGTTGACGACTTTGTTATGTTATCGTGCAAAAAACATTAATACTATCGAGAGACAATTACAACAATGTCTCAATAAACTTCAGACCTGGTCTGATGAAAACGGTTTTAAATTTTCTAAATCTAAAACTAATTGTATGCACTTTTGTCAACTTCGTAAACATCATGAAGACCCTCATCTAACACTGGATGGGTCACCACTACCAGTAGTGGATGAAACAAAATTCCTTGGTCTTATTTTCGATCGTAAATTAACGTTTATACCACACCTTAAATACTTGAAGGCCAAATGCCTTGAAGCTCTTAATTTACTTAAAGTTGTTGCAAACACTAACTGCGGAGCGGATAGTAAAGTCCTCTTGCGACTTTACAGATCTCTTATCAGATCCAAGCTGAACTACGGATCCATAGTATATGGATCGACTCGCAAGTCGTACTTGCAGATGCTCGATCCTATACATAATCAAGGATTACGACTCGCCTTAGGTGTCTTTCGTACATCATCAGCTGAAAGTCTATATGTTGAAGCTAATGAACCGTCACTGTCTCATAGACGGGACAAATTAGCCCTTCAATACGCCATTAAATTAAAGTCTAACCCTTCAAACCCAACTTTAAATAATGTTTTAAACCCTAGTTGTGAACCACTTTTTGATAGAAAACCGAAGGCCATTCGACCTTTTGGTCTTCGTATTAAACCAAAATTAAGAGACACTGAAATCGACCTAAATTTGATTGCCAAGTACAAAGTACCACAAATTCCACCGTGGACTTTGGAAACTCCAACAGTTATATTTTGATCTTTGTAATAACAAATCCAGTACAGACCCTACTGTCTTTCAAAGCAAATTTAATGAAATTATATCGAAATACAGTGACTTTCAACATATATACACAGATTGCTCTAAAGATGGAGATAAGGTAGCTGCAGCAGCTGTTCACAAACACAGCATAAAGAGCCGCCTGCCTGACAAGGCCTCTATCTTTTCAGCTGAACTTAAGGCAATTGAACTTGCCTTAAATTATATTCAGGAAGCTGATGATTACCATTTTGTAATATTTTCTGATTCCCTTTCATCTCTTCAAGCACTGGGTAATATTAAACATGATAACCCAGTTGTTCTTCAACTTTTGTGAAAAGTACAATTCTATTATAATTGATAATGTTATTATTTTCTGCTGGCTTCCATGCCATGTAGGAATACGTGGTAATGATAGAGCTGATAGTGCTGCTAAGGCAGCATTAGATTAACATATATCTAATGCCAAATGACCTTATACTGATTTTAAAAGTAGTATTAACACATATATTCGTCACTCTTGGCAAACCGCTTGGGATTTGTCAGTTAATAATAAACTCCATTCAATTAAACCGTTACTCGGAGAATGGCGTTCTTCTACTAGACCCATTCGTCGAGAGCAAGTTATCCTAGCCCGGTGCATGATAGGGCATACACGTTATACTCATTCATATTTATTACAAGGTGAGCAATTACCAGAATGTATACCCTGCTTTGCACCGTTAACGGTCAAACACATATTATTGGAATGTGTAGACTTTGATCCGTTGACGGGCATTTGTTGATTTACATACATAGTTTATATTACACCTTATCATTCCTTATTTTTTAATAGTTTTATCTTTATATATTTACACTAATTTTTAAATAATACTTCATTTTTCATCAATTTTTGCGCACAATATGACCTATTTATGTGTCGACGTGCCGTCTGTTTGCGTGTTTGTTTCTGTGTTTTGTGGTTTACTGTCCTCCTTGAATGCTACTTTCCCTTTCCGATCTTTTTATATTTCTTTTCAAAGGGTAGATTTTTTACCGTACCTTTACGCCAAATTCATTTCTTGTTATTTGTGTCTGTGTACTCTTGTCAATCTTACACACTTTTCCTCTACCATGGTTTGGGATAGCTGTTTCATTTGGTGTAACAAACAAGATGATATATAGGGTCCTATAGAAACCACAGCGTCCGAACGCAATGGCATCGTAGGTCCGCACTGTACTGCAAACAAGGACTTGAAACTACAATGAAAGAGACAAAAACAACAGAAAGGATGGTGAAGACAGGGTTACCGACTTGAAACGGTCAGTAGGCAATAAGACCTACTGGTTAGCTTGAATCGATTAAACACGGACTTCTTCTTCTAGGTGTATTACCCGTGGGGGTCAGTGCTGTTGCAAACGGTCGTTTTTTTCTGCTTTTTCCTTTAATAAATACAGAATACAAAATCAATTAATATTTAACATTGTTGATTTCTAGTAATGAGGTAAGAAAATTATTTGGTTCCACAAGAGCAGATTTGTTAATAGAGTGCTGGAACCTATGCTATGCTCGGCGTAGTTCAGCTATAGAACAAACTGAGAGTATTGTAATAGTATGAAATGAATCACCTAGCAACACATTGTTTTGAAATTGCACTCATCGCACTTGGTATTATTTCCATAGTGGTTATAAATTTTGATTTTAGCAAGAAAATGCATAAATGATTTTAACGTATATGAAATTTGAGTGGGCCACTGTCTATTATACACACAGAAACAATAATATTACCACGTGATGTTGTACGAACACGCTCCTTAATGCCTGGCATCTCCTTCAGTTGGTGATTAACTCTTGTTTTTCGCGCTGAATGTTGGCGATTTTTGTTTTTTCGTCTTCATTTAATTTGGAAGTTCTATTTAATTTGTTTGTGCACAAATTGCAAGAAAAACCTTCGTTTTTTATATGAAGCGAATTGAAAATAAATCCATGTTTCAATACTTTCTCGACGTGAGACTGGTAATGTGTGCCCTTAATCGCCGAAAAACGAAGTAAAAACATTTTTTTCTCGCAGTGTCCATGAGAGATGCGCTTTTGTCAATTTTCGTTACCTTTCACGACTCCCGTTGAAGAGTATTCACTTTGCAAACGGTATTTTGAATGGTCGTTGTAACTCCGTTTCTGTTCTATTTTATTCTGCTATTACGACCGAAATAAGGCGTAATGTCCCAAGGGTGATTGATGGTGGACAGTAACGGAACAAATCACGGGGTATCCGACGATGCAAAGGTACTACACAGATAATACTATGAAAGAATTATTTGATACTATAGATTTTAGTCCTGTTTTAGAGTTATCGGTGGTACATTTTCAATTTCTTTTGATTCGGTGGTTCCACTACTCCGGCCGATAAAAGTCTCTGGGTATTGGTTAACCACTTATAGGATATGTTGTCTGATTTTTAATTTAGTCTTTTAGCTGTTACTTGTGATACGCAGGCTTCATAGCCGCTGCTCCCAACTAAATTCCATTATGTTTATTTCGCTCTTCGGGGCATTTAATTTTATTAGATACTGGGACCATACGCCGTACGACATGGGGAAGCAAATAACTCCATGTCCACCGCCGAATGCATGTCATCTTCGAGATGGTTAAAATTGTGTACTATTGATTTTATGAATATTGAGTTCTGCTCAACCCGGGGCTAAAGGGCGTGAGCGGTAGCTAGCATATTTCACTACCGCTCATGAACAGTCTCAATCAAACCGAGACTGCAATATTTCGTATGTGTCGTGCTCGGCCATTTCCAAAGGTCCATTATCATACTCGTTTTTATAAAACATATATGACCTATTTATGTGTCGACGTGCCGTAAAACACCATTCATTATAATATGTTCTTATATATATTTACTTGTTTACACACCCGTTGACGGGTATTTGTTGATTTACATATATACATAGTTTATATTACTACCATATCATCCCTTATTTGTAAATAGTTTTATCTTTATACATTTACATTAATTTTCAATAACTACTTCATTTCTTCATCTTTCATCAGTTTTTGCCCACAATATGACAATGTATGTGTCGACGTGCCGTAAAACACCATTCATTCATTTATTAACATCAAATAAGAGGCCCTGTTATAGCCAGCGACATCCGGTAGGCGTAATTGCTATTTTTGTGCAGTATTTATTGACTTTAAGATATGTCATTTAATGCGTTAAATGTATGTTGTAGGACATAATGCTCTTCTGCAAGACGTATGTGGACAAAAATACTTTACGGCAATGTGCTATATTTTCTGGGATGGCGTACGGCAGCACAGCAGTCTACTGATCTTCCTTTATGCGCGAAGTATTTAAGAAATACTACTGGATGAACATTCGTAACGATAAGCTGACTGGCCAAGAGGAAATTGACAAGAGTGTTCGGACGATCAGTCAAGAACCATCGTGGTAATCCAAATGTTGGAGTTAAAAAGTGTGGGGTTTCGGCATGGTCGAGACAGACAACCCGCATGCTACTGTACCCGGTTGGATAACCGGAGGGCAGAGACCCTGCTTTCCATCATAAAGCCAATTATTTTTGATCTTTGTAATAATAACAAATCCAGTACAGACCCTACTGTCTTTCAAAGCAAATTTAATGCAATTAAATCGAAATACTGTGACTTTCAACATATCTACACAGATGGCTCTAAAGATGGAGATAAGGTAGCTGCAGCAGCTGTTGTTCACAAACACAGCATAAAGAGCCGCCTGCCTGACAAGGCCTCTATCTTTTCAGCTGAACTTAAGGCACCTAAAATTATATTCAGGAATCTGATGATGACCATTTTGTAATCTTTTCTGATTCCCTTTCATCTCTTCAAGCACTGGGTAATATGAAACATGATAACCCAGTTGTGCTTCAACTTTTAGAAAAGTACAATTCTCTTATAATTGATAATGTTATTATTTTCTGCTGGCTTCCAAGCCATGTAGGAATACGTGGTAATGATAGAGCTGATAGTGCTGCTAAGGCAGCATTAGATTTACATATAACTAATACCAAATTACCTTATACTGATTTTAAAAGTTGTATTAACACATATATTCGTAACTCTTGGCAAGCCGCTTGGGATTTGTCAGTTAACAATAAACTCCATCCAATTAAGCCGTTACTCGGAGAATGGCGTTCTTCTAGTAGACCCATTCGTCGAGAGGTAGTTGTCCTAGCCCGGTGCAGGATAGGGCATACACATTATACTCATTCATATTTATTACAAGGTGAGCAATTACCGGAATGTATACCCTGCTTTGCACCGTTAACGGTCAAACACATCTTATTGGAATGTGTAGACTTTGATCCTATGCGTCAAAGGTACTACAATGTTAATACTATGAAAGAGTTATTTGATACTGTAGATTTTAGTCTTGTTTTAGATTTCCTGAAAGAGACCAGACTATATAAATCATTGTAATGTGTTCTTATATATATTTACTTGTTTATATACCCGTTGCCGGGCATTTATTGATTTACATACATAGTTTATATTACACCTTATCATCCCTTATTTTAATTTTATTTTTAATAGTTTAATCTTTATATATATACATTAATTTTTAATTAATACTTCATTTTCATAATTTTTTGCGCACAATATGACCTATTTATGTGTCGACGTGCCGTAAAACACCATTCATTCATTCATTCCATCATAAAGCAGTCTGTCAGGTATGTACAAGTGATTTGTTCTTTTAATCTGACTGTATAATACATGTGAGTATGATAACGTCAATGTAGCACTGATTAATATGACTGTTAATAATCCTCATCAAGTTTTCAAAATAATTTATGAAAAAATCGTGTTGCGTGATAATGAAACATAATATGTATTTTTCTCTATGGTATCAATTACATACAACATTTGTATTGCAGTAAAGGAGCAACCATTTATTTTGACGGGTAGGGTTGTTCCTACTGTAAACTCAACTAGGAGGGCTACCATTTGTTCTGACGGGTGGAGTTCCTACTGCAAACTCAACGAGGAGGGATATCAGCACTTCACAGTTATACAAGTATTTGCATGGAAAGCTTGCTTATTTACTGCTGACATGCTGTATGACCGAGCAGTTCAGGTATATATCGATACGTTGGGTATATATCGATACGTTGAGTAAAGATTAAAGTGATTTCTTTGTTTAGCATTGCTATATTGAATATTATTTAGGTTATAGCTAAAACACACCCACATTCATATGTTTCGTTATGGCAATAATATGCGATTTATTCCGTCAATAGGTAAATATTTTCATGGTAATTATTACGGAATAAACCGCATCGCCATAGTACCTACAATGCAAAGAAATATAAAAAGATCGGACAGGGAAAGTAGCATTCAAGGAGGACAGTCAACCACAAAACACAGAAACAAACACGCAAACAGACACACAAGAAGGTAAATGTAATAATAAATGCAAACGACATCACAAACACAAAAGGGTTGACAATATAGCTACCGCCTTCGAACGGTTAATGGCAAAGTAGGCCACTGGGGGTTTAACCCGGTTCAAGGGTGCACCAATCCTCACACTTACCCTACTTCATTCCATTAAAACAGACATGGGACATGGTCCGGAAAATAAGTGGTAAAGGTAACTATAGTTCTGTAAATCATCTTAAAACACATAATGGAGATATAACATCTGTCAAAGATATTACAAATACTTTGGCAGAAACTTTTTCAAAAAATTCTTCTTCTGAAAATTGTCAACCAAATTTTCTGAAAAATAAGAAACGAAAAGAACAGAAGAAGCTAAATTTCAAGTCGAAAAACTTGGAAAAATACAATAAACTATTCACTCTCAAAGAACTTCGAGAGTCCCTTAAAAAGGCTCATGATACATCAGCTGGTCCTGATGATATCCATTATCAATTACTAAAACATTTACCTGAATCCTGTCTCTCTACCCTTCTTGATATATTTAATAAGGTTTGGGTGACGGGAAACTTCCCCGATTCTTGGCGGGAAGCAATCGTTATTCCAGTCCCCAAACCTGGAAAGGATCATACGGACCCAATAAATTATCGCCCTATTGCTTTAACGAGTTGTATATGTAAAACCATGGAACGAATGATTAATGAGAGACTCGTTTGGTACCTAGAATCCAACAAGCTGATAACAAAGTATCAAAGTGGATTCCGGCGCCAACGAGGCACAACAGACAATCTCATACGATTTGAATCGTTTATAGGGAAGCTTTCGTAAAAAAAGAACATCTAGTCGCTGTATTTTTTGACTTGGAGAAAGCTTATGATACAGCATGGAAGTATGGTATTATGAATGATCTTCATGACCTTGGTCTTAGAGGCCGATTACCTATTTTTATAGAGAATTTCTTAGAGGGCAGACAGTTTCGTGTCCGAATGGGTTCAACCCTCTCTGACATGCATGAGCAGGAGATGGGTGTGCCACAGGGCAGTATACTCTCTGTCACCCTTTTTAGTATAAAAATTAACAGTATAGTTAAATCCATCAATCCAGGTGTGGATTGCTCTCTATATGTTGACGACTTTGTTATATGTTATCGTGCTAAAAACATGAACACTATTGAGAGACAACTGCAACAATGTCTGAATAAACTTCAGACCTGGTCGGATGAAAATGGTTTTAAATTTTCTAAATCTAAAACTAATTGTATGCACTTTTGTCAGTTACGTAAACATCATGAAGACCCTCATCTAACACTGGATGGGTCACCAATACCAGTAGTAGATGAGGCAAAATTCCTTGGTCTTATTTTCGACCGTAAATTAACGTTTATACCACACCTTAAATACTTGAAGGCCAAATGCCTTAAAGCTCTTAATTTACTTAAAGTTGTTGCAAACACTAACTGGGGATCAGATCGTAAAGTCCTTTTACAACTTTATAGATCTCTTATCAGATCCAAGCTGGACTACGGCTCAATAGTATATGGATCGACTCGCAAGTCATACTTGCAGATGCTCGACCCTATACATAACCAAGGATTACGACTCGCCTTAGGTGCCTTTCGTACATCACCAGCCGAAAGTCTATATGTTGAAGCTAATGAACCATCACTGTCTCATAGACGGGACAAGTTAGCCCTTCAATATGCCATTAAATTAAAATCTAACCCTTCAAACCCAACTTTCGATAATGTCTTTAATCCTAGTTGTGAACCTCTTTTTGATCGAAAACCGAAGGCCATCCGACCATTTGGTCTTCGTATTAAACCAAAATTAAGAGACACTGAAATCGACCTAAATTTGATTGCCAAGTACAAAGTACCACAAATTCCACCATGGACTTTGGAAACACCAACAATTATTTTCGACCTTTGTAATAATAACAAATCCAGTACAGACCCTACTGTCTTTCAAAGCAAATTTAATGAAATTAAATCGAAATACAGTAACTTTCAACATATATACACAGATGGCTCTAAAGATGGAGATAAGGTAGCTGCAGCAGCTGTTGTTCACAAACACAGCATAAAGAGCCGCCTGCCTGACAAGGCCTCTATCTTTACAGCTGAACTTAAGGCAATTGAACTTGCCTTAAATCATATTCAGGAATCTGATGATGACCATTTTGTAATCTTTTCTGATTCCCTTTCATCTCTTCAAGCACTGGGTAATATGAAACATGATAACCCAGTTGTGCTTCAACTTTTAGAAAAGTACAATTCTCTTATAATTGATAATGTTATTATTTTCTGCTGGCTTCCAAGCCATGTAGGAATACGTGGTAATGATAGAGCTGATAGTGCTGCCAAGGCAGCATTAGATTTACATATATCTAATACCAAGTTACCTTATACTGATTTTAAAAGTTGTATTAACACATATATTCGTAACTCTTGGCAAACCGCTTGGGATTTGTCAGTTAACAATAAACTCCATTCAATTAAACCGTTGCTCGGAGAGTGGCGTTCTTCTAGTAGACACATTCGTCGAGAGGAAGTTGTCCAAGCCCGGTGCAGAATAGGGCATACACGTTATACTCATTCATATTTATTACAAGGTGAGCCATTGCCAGAATGTATACCCTGCTTTGCACCGTTAACGGTCAAACACATATTGTTGGAATGTGTAGACTTTGATCCTATGCGTCAAAGGTACTACAATGTTAATACTATGACCGAGTTATTAAATACTATTGATTTTGGTCTAGTTTTAGATTTCCTTAAGGAAGTCAGACTATATAAGTCATTATAATATGTTCTTGTATATAATTACTTTTTTGTATGCCCGTTTTCGGGCATTTGTTGATTTGCATATATACTTTGTATTACTACCATATCATCCCTTATATTTTAATAGTTTTAACTTTAAAAGTTTGCATTAATTTTTAAATAATCCTTCATTTCATCATCATTCAATCAGTTTTTGCGCACAATATGACCTATTTATGTGTCGACGTGCCGTAAAACACCATTCATTCATTCATCATCATTCAATCAGTTTTTGCGCACAATATGACCTATTTATGTGTCGACGTGCCGTAAAACACCATTCATTCATTCATTCCATTAAAACAGGACAGTGTAATAAAGAAATCATCAACAGGCCATATAAGTCGAACACAAATATGCTCGTGTAAATATAATACAAAACAACAATACCCTAGAAAAAGAAATATAAAAAGATCGGACAGTGAAAGTAGCATTCAAGGAGGACAGTAAACCACAAAACACAGAAACAAACACGCAAACATACAAAGAAGAAGGCAAAAGCAATAATAAATGCAAACGACATCACAAACACAAGAAGGGTTGACAATAATTGGGCTACCGCCTTGAAACGGTCAGTGGCAAAGTAGCCACAATGAAGGTACTCAATGACTTGGCAAGTATTTGCATTGTAGGTACTATAGCTTTGCGGTTTATTTCGTTGTAATTACTGTGGAAAATTATACCTCACAAATACCATAGAAGGGGCGTGAAATCATGCCAAGGACTATTTCCGCAGAAATCGGGCAGCACATACTCCCAGTTCGATTCGCACATGTGTGAAATCAGTGGAGGAATCGCGTTAATTCGGCAAATACCTACCAACATTAATTTCGAAGTACCTGTACGGTACACTTACCAATCGCCGCTCTTTCTTTCATTGCTAAGTCCTTCGGTGGAGTGTGACCGCTGCGAGAATCAAGGAATGGAGTTGAAGAATAGAACTGGAATAGACGGCAAAGTTTGACGGTGTATAAAGGGCCACGAAATCTCGGTACGCAAGCATTCTTGGTTTGAGAAGCCTAATCTGAAATTGCAGGTAAGCAGTTATATCCATGTCTGATATATATGTGTAGATTTGTGTTAGTTTTTGTCGATAACTTTATAAATATTGTTTATATTTTTATAATACCAGCAATCAATTAGCATCAGACTGGACCATTTACGTTAACGATGGATAGGTGTAGTTGCTATTTTTGTTATTTATTGACTTTAAGATGGGCCATTTAAAACATTAAATGTATGTTGTAGGAAATAATGCTCTTTTGCAAGACCTATCTGGAGAGAAAACGTTGCGGCAATGTGCTTTTTCTGGGATGGCGTACGTGGAAAACTACAGGAATCTATGCACATTCGCAAGAAAGGGAGATAGTAGTAGTCTTTCAGATCGAGAAGCTCCGCACTCTTTATCAACATAGGACGAGATTCGGCCTGAGATTCCTTCTAAACAGCCAACTAAGGAACCTGTGGATTCTGCGACTTCCTCTGAATCTCCCCCCAGTCGGTGGTGGGGTGATAAGATTCAGCCGACTGCTCGTTACTTAGCAGAGGGGTAGAGCCCCCCCCCCCCCCCCCCCCCCGCGAAATGTAACCCACCTGTTCACCGTGGGTGGCGACCCGTGTCGTTGGAGAAGGGAGTCCTGGTGGTTGAGTGGCGTGGAGATCTGGTAGTTATCTCCACGTTGCAACACACCACTTTAGTCCGGACTTCAACTAGACGGGCGGTCAGATTTGGCCCGATCTGATCAGTCGGTTTGTCACGCCAGCTATAAGAGACCTGACCTTATTATTCAGACAGTACCAGTACACTGTATCTTACTTACTTTTTATATTGTTCTACTTTAAACATTATATACATAGGGTCTTTTATGGCGGTGGCGCACGGGCTAATCATGTATTTCAAAACGCTATATGGCTATACTCTTTCCACTTTTTAAGCGGAACATAAGTGCGGCTCTTTGACTTTTTAGTTAAGGGGTTATGTCCTTCTACGTATTCTTGGCATTTTGCTGTTGGATATCCACAGCAAATGTCCCCATGTTGGACTCCGAGGTGGGTGAGAAACGTGGAAGATGAATTCTTAACGCCACATCATGGCATCACAAAACGCACAAACTATTAATAAACGGAAAAAAACACAACAGATAATGAATCTGATACTGAGGAATCAGTAATCAATCAATCTTTTTCTCGTTTTCTCATTATCGAATCGGAAAACGGGGAAAAACCTATTGCAGATATGTCACCTTTCGTGATTGAGAAAACTGGACATGTAAAACAAATTAAAAAATTAAAAAACAAAACAATTCTTATTGAAACAAACAAAAAATCTCACTCCGATAATTTACTTACAATTACACAAATTTTAAACACAAGAGGTGCCCGGATCTCTCCGGAGTACCTGAAGACGAAATTATTCGCGAGCTTGCGCCACAGTTGGTAACTGCAGCTCGCCGAATAACCATCAAAAGGAATGACACAATTATTAGTACAAATACTATCATCCTCACATTTGCAACACCCGTCTTACCAAAAACAATAAAGGTGGCATATCTGCAATTGCATGTTGACGCCTACATTCCAAACCCGTTACGTTGCTACAACTGCCAAGCCTTTGGGCATCACAACTCCAGGTGTACTAATGAAGAACGTTGTGGTAAATGTGGCGATTCTGCATTCAAACATAACGAACCGATTGTCCTAACTACCTCAAATGTACCAACTGCGGTCTGGGACATCACGCACATTCAAAATTATGTGAAAAATTTAAAAAAGAAAAAAGAAATCATAACAGTTAAATATACACAAAACATTCCCTTTCCAGAAGCAAGAAAATTAATTGAAGAAAAATATAAAATTTCAAGTCCGACCTCTTACGCATCTATTCTCAAAACAAAAGCAACACACACAGAATGCAGGGATGCAAGTACGCAATACGAACCACAGTCAGAAATTCAAAATACAAAGAATACTTCCTCAGTATCAAATCCAAACAAAAATCAACAAATACAACTTAACAAATCAAAATTAAACTTTTCACCTAATCCAACTTTTACATTTAAATCGAACACAAAACTGGCAATGTCAAGAGCATGTCAGTTTCTCAGAATTGGAAAGGGGGTTCTTCTAAGCCTGTGAAGTTTAGTAGTTCCCCAGTCGTGAAGCCTAATACTTCCTTAGTTGGAAGGCCTAGTGCTGCTCCAACTAGGGAAGTTGGAAAGCCTAGTGCTGCTCCAACTAAGGAAGTTTGAAAGCCTAGTGCTTCTCCAACTAGGGAGCACAAGGAGCAGCCAAAGGTGTCTAACGGCCCTATTGAGCTGCATAACAAGTTCGAACAGCTCATGGACATTTCAGAGCCGGCAGCTGCACTGCCACTTCAATCCTCGCATGAAAAGTTAGTTGAGGTGCCACTTCAGCTGACTTCTTCCAGGGAGGAGGATTCATCAGTGGAGATGTCGCTGCTTGAGTCTCCTAAGACCTCTCCTAAATCTAAGGCCAAAAATAAAAATAAAAGTCGCCTTAACGCTCAGTAATGGTTAAAACTAATAAGATCATTCAATGGAATTGTCGAGGTTTGAAACCAAATTATGATGAAATCAGCTTAATTTTAGATGAACACAACCCTATTGCCTTTTGTCTTCAAGAAACATTCTTGAAGACAAGTGATAAGGTATCTTTTAAACAATACTCACTATACAATCATATTTGTGATACCGGCGACAAGGCGACTGGTGGAGTTTCGATAATCGTTAATCGAAACATTCCTCATAGACCTGTTGCGTTGAAAACAAATTTGCAAGCTATTGCGGTCAGTGTTACTATGCACAGAGTCGTAACAATATGTTCCTTATATTTACCACCTAGTTCTTCACTAGACCCTAAAGATCTCAATCACCCAGTTGCACAATTGCCATCACCTTTTATACTCTTGGGCGATTTTAATGCACACAACTACATCTGGGGTTGTAAAGATATAAACGATAAAGGCAAGAAAATTGAGGATTTCTTAGCCAAAAACAATTTGTCTTTTTAATAACAAGTCACATACTTATTTACATCCTGCTACAGGCTCTCATTCTTCCATTGATTTAACAATATGCGATCCAACGCTTTTGATGGATCTTTCGTGGAGTGTTGGAGACGACCTCTGTGGAAGTGACCACTTCCCCATATTTCTTGAAAATATCGGCCCTCCACTTCTCGAAAAAATGCAACGATGGAAACTTCGCAAAGCTGATTGGACTACGTTTCAATCTCTTTGCGAGGAACAATTAAAGCCTTCCGTTTTCGAGGATGTCGAAGACGCAACTGCTCTTTTTACCAAAACTCTTCATGATATAGCTGATCAAACCATTCCA
Organism: Cyrtodaria siliqua; assembly: GCA_037043455.1. Taxonomy (NCBI): domain Eukaryota; kingdom Metazoa; phylum Mollusca; class Bivalvia; order Adapedonta; family Hiatellidae; genus Cyrtodaria; species Cyrtodaria siliqua. The sequence goes on from JAWPHD010007955.1 coordinate 67,158, forward strand.
AAAACCTCGGCAAATCCTAAACGCCCACATAAACCATGGTACGACGATGACTGCAAAAAGGCAGTCAGCGATCGTAAAGCTGCATTAAATAATTTTAACTTGCGGCCAACTCAAACAAATTTAGATAACTTTAGAGTTTTCCGTGCGAAATCCTGGAGATCTTCCGTCTCTAGGCTGAATTCTCGCTCATCTCTTAAGAAGACATGGGACATGGTCCGGAAAATAAGTGGTAAAGGTAATTCTAGTTCTGTAAATCATCTTAAAACAGATAATGGAGATATAACATCTGTCAAAGATATTACAAACACTTTGGCAGAAACTTTTTCAACAAATTCTTCTTCTGAAAATTGTAACCAAATTTTCTGAAAAATAATAAACAAAAAGAACAGAAGAAGCTAAACTTCAAGTCGAAAAACTTGGAAAAATACAATAAACTATTCACTCTCAAAGAACTTCGAGAGTCCCTTAAAAGGCTCATGATACATCAGCTGGTCCTGATGATATCCATTATCAATTACTAAAACATTTACCTGAATCCTGTCTCTCTACCCTTCTTGATATATTTAATAAGGTTTGGGTGACGGGAAACTTCCCCCATTCTTGGCGGGAAGCAATCGTTATTCCAGTCCCCAAACCTGGAAAGGATCATACGGACCCAATAAATTATCGCCCAATCGCTTTAACGAGTTGTATATGTAAAACCATGGAACGAATGATTAATGAGAGACTCGTTTGGTACCTGGAGTCCAACAAACTGATATCAAAGTGGATTCCGGCGCCAACGAGGCACAACAGACAATCTCATACGATTTGAATCGTTTATTAGGGAAGCTTTCATAAAAAAAAGGAGATTTAGTCGCTGTATTTTTGACTTGGAGAAAGCTTATGATACTGCATGGAAGTACGGTATTATGAATGATCTACATGACATTGGCCTTAGAGGCCGATTACCCATTTTTATAGAGAAATTCTTAGATGATAGACAATTTCGTGTCCGAATGGGTTCAACCCTCTCTGATATTCATGAACAGGAGATGGGTGTTCCACAGGGCAGCATACTATCTGTCACACGTTTTAATATAAAGATTAACAATATAGTAAAATGCATCAATCCAGGTGTGGATTGTTCGCTATATGTTGACGACTTTGTTATATGTTATCGTGCAAATAACATAAATACTATCGAGAGACAATTACAACAATGTCTCAATAAACTTCAGACCTGGTCTGATGAAAATGGTTATAAATTTTCTAAATCTAAAACTAATTGTATGCACTTTTGTCAACTTCGTAAACATCATGAAGACCCTCATCTAACACTGGATGGGTCACCAGTACCAGTAGTGGATGAGACAAAATTCCTTGGTCTTATTTTCGACCGTAAATTAACGTTTATACCACACCTTAAATACTTGAAGGCCAAATGCCTTAAAGTTCTTAACTTACTTAAAGTTGTTGCAAACACTAATTGGGGAGCAGATCGAAAAGTCCTCTTGCGACTTTACAGATCTCTTATCAGATCCAAGCTAGACTACGGCTCAATAGTATATGGATCGACTCGCAAGTCGTACTTGCAGATGCTCGACCCTATACATAATCAAGGATTACGACTCGCCTTAGGTGCCTTTCGTACATCACCAGCCGAAAGTCTATATGTTGAAGCCAATGAACCATCACTGTCTCATAGACGGGACAAGTTATCCCTTCAATATGCCATTAAATTAAAATCTAACCCTTCAAACCCAACTTTCGATAATGTCTTTAATCCTAGTTATCAACCTCTTTTTGATCGAAAACCGAAGGCCATTCGACCATTTGGTCTTCGTATTAAACCAAAATTAAGAGACACTGAAATCGACCTAAATTTGATTGCCAAGTACAAAGTACCACAAATTCCACCGTGGACTTTGGAAACACCAACAGTTATTTTCGAACTTTGTAATAGTAACAAATCCAGTACAGACCCTACTGTCTTTCAAAGCAAATTTAATGAAATTAAATCGAAATACAGTAACTTTCAACATATATACACAGATGGCTCTAAAGATGGAGATAAGGTAGCTGCAGCAGCTGTTGTTCACAAACACAGCACAAAGAGCCGGCTGCCTGACAAGGCCTCTATCTTTTCAGCTGAACTTAAGGCAATATGCCATTAAATTAAAATCTAACCCTTCAATTTTAACTTGCGGCCCAACTCAAACAAATTTAGATAACTTTAGAGTTTTTCGTGCGAAAGCCCGTCGAACTATTAAGGATAGGAAGAGGAAATCCTGGAGATCTTACGTCTCTAGGCTGAATTCTCGCTCATCTCTTAAGAAGACATGGGACATGGTCCGGAAAATAAGTGGTAAAGGTAACTCTAGTTCTGTAAATCATTTTAAAACACATAACGGAGATATAACATCTGTCAAAGATATAACAAACACTTTGGCAGAAACTTTTTCAAAAAATTCTTCTTCTGAAAATTGTCAACCAAATTTTCTAAAAAATAAGAAACGAAAAGAACAGAAGAAGCTGAACTTCAAGTCGAAAAACCTGGAAAAATACAATAAACTATTCACTCTCAAAGAACTTCGAGAGTCCCTTAAAAAGGCTCATGATACATCAGCTGGTCCTGATGATATCCATTATCAATTACTAAAACATTTACCTGAATCCTGTCTCTCTACCCTTCTTGATATATTTAATAAGGTTTGGGTGACTGGAAACTTCCCCGATTCTTGGCGGGAAGCAATCGTTATTCCAGTCCCCAAACCTGGGAAGGATCATACGGACCCAATCAATTATCGCCCAATCGCTTTAACGAGTTGTATATGTAAAACCATGGAACGAATGATTAATGAGAGACTCGTTTGGTACCTGGAGTCCAACAAACTGATATCAAAGTGGATTCCGACGCCAACGAGGCACAACAGACAATCTCATACGATTTGAATAGTTTATAAGGGAAGCTTTCATAAAAAAAGAACATCTAGTCGCTGTATTTTTTGACTTGGAGAAAGCTTATGATACAGCATGGAAGTATGGTATTATGAATGATCTCCATGACCTTGGTCTTAGAGGCCGATAACCTATTTTTATAGAGAATTTCTTAGAGGACAGACAGTTTCGTGTCCGAATGGGTTCAACCCTCTCTGACATCCATGAACAGGAGATTGGTGTGCCACAGGGCAGTATACTCTCTTGTCACTCTTTTTAGTATAAAAATTAACAATATTGTTAAATGTATCAATCCTGGTGTGGATTGCTCTCTATATGTTGACGACTTTGTTATATGTTATCGTGCAAAAAACATGAACACTATTGAGAGACAACTTCAACAATGTCTCAATAAACTTCAGACCTGGTCTGATGAAAATGGTTTACCAGCCGAAAGTCTATATGTTGAAGCTAATGAACCATCACTGTCTCATAGACGGGACAAGTTAGCCCTTCAATATGCCATTAAATTAAAATCTAACCCTTCAAACCCAACTTTCGATAATGTCTTTAGTCCTAGTTATGAACCTCTTTTTGATCGAAAACCGAAGGCCATCAGACCATTTGGTCTTCGTATTAAATCAAAATTAAGAGACACTGAAATCGACCTAAATTTGATTGCCAAGTACAAAGTACCACAAATTCCACCGTGGACTTTGGAAACACCAACAATTATTTTCGATCTTTGTAATAGTAACAAATCCAGTACAGACCCCACTGTCTTTCAAAGCAAATGTAATGAAATTAAATCGAAATACAGTAACTTTCAACATATATACACAGATGGCTCTAAAGATGGAGATAAGGTGGCTGCAGCAGCTGTTGTTGACAAACACAGCATAAAGAGCCGCCTGCCTGACAAGGCCTCTATCTTTTCAGCTGAACTTAAGGCAATTGAACTTGCCTTAAATTATATTCAGGAATCTGATGATGACCATTTTGTAATCTTCTCTGATTCCCTTTCATCTCTTCAAGCACTGGGTAATATGAAACATGATAACCCAGTTGTGCTTCAACTTTTAGAAAAGTACAATTCTCTTATAATTGATAATGTTATTATTTTCTGCTGGCTTCCAAGCCATGTAGGAATACGTGGTAATGATAGAGCTGATAGTGCTGCCAAGGCAGCATTGGATTTACATATAGCTAATACCAAGTTACCTTATACTGATTTTAAAAGTTGTATTAACACATATATTCGTAACTCTTGGCAAACCGCTTGGGATTTGTCAGTTAACAATAAACTCCATTCAATTAAACCGTTGCTCGGAGAGTGGCGTTCTTCTAGTAGACCCATTCGTCGAGAGGAAGTTGTCCAAGCCCGGTGCAGAATAGTTATTGTAAAAAAAAAAATGAAACAAACAATTAACACATCTCGGTATTTTAATGACGCAAACTAATTTCAGTCCCAGCTTTGGCCACTTAAAAAACAAACATATTGTTGGAATGTGTAGACTTTGATCCTATGCGTCAAAGGTACTACAATGTTAATACTATGACCGAGTTATTTAATACTATTGATTTTAGTCTAGTTTTAGATTTCCTTAAGGAAGTCAGACTATATAAATCATTATAATATGTTCTTGTATATAATTACTTTGATCTACATGTATAGTTTATATTACTACCATATCATCCCTTATTTTTTAATAGTTTTACCTGATATATTTACATTAATTTTTAATTAATCCTTCATTTCTTCATCTTTTATCAGTTTTTGCGCACAATATGACCTATTTATGTGTCGACGTGCCGTAAAACACCATTCATTCATTCATTCTACTGATTTTAAAAGTTGTATTAACACATATATTCGTAACTCTTGGCAAACCGCTTGGGATTTGTCAGTTAACAATAAACTCCATTCAATTAAACCGCTACTCGGAGAATGGCGTTCTTCTAGTCGACCCATTCGTCGAGAGGAAGTTGTCCTAGCCCGGTGCAGAATAGGGCATACACGTTATACTCATTCATATTTATTACAAGGTGAGCAATTACCAGAATGTATACCCTGCTTTGCACCGTTAACGGTCAAACACATATTGCTGGAATGTGTAGACTTTGATCCTATGCGTCAAAGGTACTACAATGTTAATACTATGACCGAGTTATTTAATACTATTGATTTTAGTCTAGTTTTAGATTTCCTTAAGGAAGTCAGACTATATAAATCATTATAATATGTTCTTGTATATAATTACTTTTTTATATACCCGTTTTCGGGCATTTGTTGATTTACGTCTATAGTTTATATTACTACCATATCATCCCTTATTTTTTAATAGTTTTATCTTGATCTATTTGCATTAATTTTTAATTAATCCTTCATTTCATCATCATTCAATCGGTTTTTGCGCACACTATGACCTATTTATGTGTCGGCGTGCCGTAAAACACCATTCATTCATTCATTCAAATAATAAACATTATAGGGAGCAATGACAATCCACCGCTAGTGCGGCATCCAGGATGGGAGGCTGACACCAAAAGAACTGCTGGCCAGTGTAATGAGCGGAGAGAGCCATGAAGCTACTAGGGCCAGAATTCGTGCTGCAGATGTGTTAGTGGCCTACTTTGCCACTGACCGTTCCAAGGCGGTTGCCCTATTGTCAACCCTTTTGTGTTTGTGATGTCGTTTGCATTTTTATTACTTTTGCCTTTTCGTTTGTCTGTTTGCGTGTTTGATTTTGTGTTTTGTGGTTGACTGTCGTCCTTGAATGCTGCTTTCCCTGTCCGATATTTTTAGCCTTCTTTATTGATGAGATTTCTATGTTAAGGTAATATTTCTCTGTCTATATTGTCAGTATATTGTAACTTGTTACATATTGTTAAAACAAGCACTATATAGTACAGAACAATATTAATATACATGTACATTTCTGAATTTTGAAGCATGGAGAATAACAGTAATTTCATTGTTCAAATGGACACACTGTAATGTAGATTTATCAAAAACTGAAAGTATCGTTTGTGAGGCTCAAAAGCGCACATATGTGAATGATAAAAAAGTTGTAATAGTGCAGTAAAAAATTAATATGTTATTTCAATATTTGATACAATCTGAAACATTGTAAATAAAAAACATGTTGCTTGTCCGGGCCATATTTTCAATACAATAAGATTTTCAGATACCAAACTTGGTATGTGAATACATCTTGCGATAGCGGTGTGTCGCGTACCAAAATAAGATCACTTGACCTGTGACCTCTGTCGTATAAAATGCTTGTCCGGACCGTATTTTCAATACTATAACATTCAAATATATCAAACTTGGTATGTCAATATATCTTGGGATAGCGGTGTGTCGCGTACCAAAATAAGGTCATTGTGGTGGCCCATGAAATGTGCAATAAAGGCAGATCTAGGTTTGCATGTAAGCATGTAAATATCTATAATTTTGGTTTGAGATTTATTATAGTATTATGCATCTTATTCATACTTCACCCATATTGGGGCATGGGCATGACTTAGTCAATTATTATACCATTATTTAAATCGCTTTAATATAAAGTCTGCTACTGAAATATGTCGGTAGACATATGTAATTCTTCGTGTGGTTTGAAATGTTCATTTAAGAACAGGAAATATAACTAACACGAAAGGTCAAGGTATGAAGCAATTTATTTTGGCATTTTTTTTACAGTAAAGACAGATATTATTTTATATAGCGTAATAATAATAGCAGTACTAATGATGGTATGCAGTGGGCTTATACAATTGACTGATAAATACATTCATGGCAACAAATGGGATGTTTCGTTAAGTTGAAACATGAAATTAACTTGGTATTTAGGTGTACAACTGTATCAATTTTAACTTAATACTTTTTCATAACCACACTGCTGCAAACAACCACACTGTTTTGCAACAGTGTGTGTAACCGACGATAGAATCTCCATGTTGTAGGGTTTGACGATGCTGCATTAAACCTTCTCGCCTCTCAAAGAGGAAGTGTGGATTCATGCGCATGGCGTGAGGTGTTTACAGTACTGGTTGTACCGAATAAAAGGTGGGTGCTTTGACTCGGATGTTGACAAAATGAACAGGCATTTATGGCCTAAAATGTGCTATAAATGACATATACAACCTTCAAAACCCCAACGACCACGGTAGTATCACTTTCACTGTTGACAATCAGTGATACATTAAGTGAAAAATTTAACGATATATTACACAATTATCATATTTTTTTCCCCTTATTTTATACATATATTATGCCATTTCAGCTATAGAATAGTTGGTCAGTTGGAGATGCTGTGCAGATCCATTAGATGTTGTCCCACTACGTGTGGTGGCCCTCAAGTGGTAGTGTGTGGAGAGTTTTACCAATTGCCACCTGTGCCAAACATGTTGTTTGATGACGAGGGACAATTTGCCTTCAGGTAACACATGTTTGAATATATCTCGTCATAGCTAGGCGCCCTGCCGTAGTTCGTCCGAAGGTTGTCTGTCCTTGGTAGTTCACAAATATTTCTCCCTATATATAATTCTGCCTTGTGAACGTGAATCTCTTACGAGATCCCAATTTCGAAAGTTGTCGTAGTGAGTTCAAATTCTCTCCCTTTATATATATACTCTGTAAAAGAAGTTTTGGACCATGGCAGTTTTCGAACCCGTACAATGATCGCTGAACCATGACATTCGACCATAACCCTTATTATCTCAGTGATAATTCACAATAGATCAACAATCAACAATAATTATCGTTTAAAATAAAAAGTTTTCGAAAAAATAATAATATTTTTATTGGTTACTCGAATGTGTCCGTAACTGTTACTTTGTATGGACTTTGCAACATTTTTTAATGACCCTTTGTGTGTTCGCGATATTTTTTAAAAATCAAATCTTGTTTGGAATTTAATGTTTCTGGTACCAAAATAACCGGATAGGGTAGACCTTTGCTACTAAAAAAAAAATACTCAAAGTTCGTCCACTAGTTTTATTTTTATATGACGTTATATACCCTGGTCCAAAACTTTTTTTACCGAGTATATATAAATAATTTTCAGATTTTCAATATATAAATGAAGTTAGCTATAAATTGTATTCTTTATTTCTGATTTACCCTATCGATCAATGTTACATAGTAACGTGGGAGATTGTGCCACATTGGAATGTTTAATTGTGAATTTTGTGTCTGGCATTGATGTGTAATGGTTTTTTTATACCTTTACATACTGTTTACAGTAAGTTGCAATATTCTTGTACAAGATGTCACCAATTTAGAATTAGTTTTACCAAGAAAAAACTGAAACATATAACCATTAAACAAATTAGAACCTTTCATGTGTGCATTCATGTTCTTCTTTGTTAAAATATGTTACAAAATGTTATTTCAGCAGACCCCTGTGGCAAGATGCCTTTCCCCACTACATTATTCTAGATAGTGTTTGTCGTCAGGAGGACCATAACTTGATTAAGGCATTACAGGAAATTGCAGTAGGAGAAGTTTCCTGCGAGACCATTACCTTCATCTACAGCCTGAATCGCCCGATTGTGGGAGAAAATCCTATTAAAATCTTTTCAACAAACCAGCAGGTCGATCCGTACAACAGAAAACACATTTTGAAGATGGCAGGTATTGTCACAATCTTTCAGCTACCTATATGTGTCACAATCTTTCAGCTACCTATATGAAATGAATATTTCATGCTATATGAAATGAATATTTCATGAAGAATAAGTATATGCAGGATATTTTTGGTTTGGAGTAAATCCACCATTTATTTTCATAGGAAAGTTATGTTTACATGTCTCACAACCTTGAAACTTAGTCGGACAAAAGGTAAGGCGCCAAAACAATGACGTCAATAATGTCAACAGATTAAACGGTTGCAAGGTGTTCATTATCAGTGAACATGTTTTATATTTTCACATGTTAAATATAAATAATGATAATGTAATATTTTATTTTAATCACTAAATACACTATTTTAATGGAAAGTATATAATAAAGTTTCATGTTTTATGGATGAAATCTTCTTTTAATTATTACATTTTGAAATAAATGCACACACTATTTCTGAAAAGTTAGTAATTTATTTGGAAATAAAACACTTTTATTTGGACAGAAATAAAGCATGACACATGAATTATTTAAAATTCATTTTCAGGTGATTTGAATGTCTTTAAAAGTGGAGATGTTGGGGATGAACATTGTTTGAATCGACTAAGAGTACCAACGTTGTTGTGGCTTAAAGATCGCTGCCAAGTGATGTTGTTGCGCAATATGTCAGACAGACTTGTGAATGGATCTATGGGTGTTGTCAGTAGCATATGTTCAGAATTCATTGAAATGTACTTTCCTGCCATTGGATTGTCCTCCAGATTGACAAAAAATACATTTACAGGTAATATACTTCATTTCTTATTTCGAAATACATCTATAACATTGTTATATCACTCTTATTTCGTGGCATGCGAATATTAAGGTAAATATGCAGTATGTCACATGCTTAGAAGTCGGTGTCGTACTACAGGTACTACAGGTACTGGTACTACAGGTACTACAGGTACTACATTAAATGTAGTTTTATGGCCCATCAACACATCTTTACTTATACAATTATCAGCTGGCCAACAGATAACAATTGAACATCTTTTCCATATATACCCGTTACTATGGAATGCATTGCTATGGTTATTAAACAACCTTGGAGAATACACTGCGATACACAGACCTGGCCGATTTATGGAAGGAAACTACCTTGTACACCATATAAACACCGAGGTGCTACTTGCAGCGAAAGCATGGATTTCAAAAATCATAACAAAGCATAGTATACACTGAGCTACTGCCGCTCCTTCTTAATCACCACCAAGTTGTATGTGTAGTATATGAATTGAATGTTGTTTAACGGCTCATCAACACAGTATAGGTTATTTAGAGCCGCCCCAGAGAGAGGGGAAGGATACATAGGAATCCGGGAACCTGCCCTACTCTTATTATCGAATAGATTCCTATGGTTCTTTAACGTGCTCGGAGGATAGACCGATACACGGGACCGCCCGGTTTACGTCCCCATCCGACGGACGAGGCTAAGGTAAAGTGTCTTGCCCAAGAACACACCGACGGAACTCAGTGGCACCACGGAGGATTGAACCCAGGGCCTCCGGTTACAAATCCGCCGCGCTACCGACTAGCCACGCCAGCCCCTTATGTGTAGTATAGAATTACCGCTTAATATTTACATATTATATTTTACCTCAATATTCAAAGTATATTGTTTTTCACATACCACTTTATATTTCAACTTTGGATCGCTGTGGTCTAGTGGTAGAGCGTTGGACCCATGATCCAAAAGTTGTGGGTTCGATTCCCGTCATTGCCATATGCGTTGTGTCCCTGAGCAAGACACTTTATCTGTATTGCTTAGTACTGGTTCTACCCAGGAAGACATCGAGAGTGATTAAAAAAAGTTCCTAGAGCTTTCGTTACAATCGATGTAAAATAAATGTTACTTTTGAACTGTTGAAAATGTTTACAGTAAAGAATTAGCACTGCATGCAATTTAACTGCAAATCACTGTTGTACTAATATGATTTTTTCATATCTTCTTTGCTATAGGATCCATCTGACCTTGTGTAGTAGAAATGAAGTAAAACTCAATTTCAGCCAAGTCGTCTTTTCTTGTCGCATATCTGTGTTCTAGTGTTGATAACATAGTGAAAAGGTCCACGGTGGTGTGGTTGTTGTAACGGTTTCATTTGCAGGACAACTGTACACAGAACAATATTTCATCAACAGCAGATAAGAGACAATGTGGACTTTCATGCAGAAACTTCATGAAATGTTTGTTTACTCACGACACACAATTGTGTATTGATTGCTCGTATGATACTGTGCATCTGTGTTTTGCATTGTATATCATCAGTACATGTCATTTTGGTTATAAAAGTAATATCACATTTTGTTTGCTTTCTCTCACAGTTAAATGTAACATACTAATATGTTGATGCACAGTAGCAGGAAGCTAACCGAAATGTGAATATGGCTCTGTCCAAGATACAGTTACTGTAGTTACTTATGATTGTTATTAATCCGACAGAACAACTTCTTCTGGAATGGCGAATGGTCTTCTGAAAAATATGTTTATCATATAAGTTGTGGTGCAGGGATGTAATGAAGCAATGATTTATTTTTATTTCATTTCTATGAGTGAATGAATAATCATAATCGGTCAATATAAATAACTAACTGCGAACACCAAAATAAGTAAATGCGATGTTTACTTATAACATCATTAACGTTTTGGTGATGTCTACGTCATCCGCCGATAACGCGAAATAAAGCGAATAAGTCTAGTTAAAATCATACATAATCTGATTAAACATGTAATAAATACATTATTCAACTGCTGGGATCGGGAATATATGAAAAATCTTCACTAGTTGGTAGTTGTTTTTTTCACTTGCTGGCTTACGCTCGTTCATGAAAAACGCCACACGTCAACCATCTCGTGAATGATTTCCCTATAATCGATCCCAGCAGTTAAATAACCTCGATATCATATGAATGCAATAAATGTTCAACTGACACTGAAATTATTGTGAGGTCTTTTCCGTTCAGTTGAGGGTAAACTATTTCATTTGCATAAGCATTATAATAATACATATTACAGGCAGTTACATTGTCGGTTGACGTACAGTAATCACTGAGTTAAAATACAACGTCATCATACAAGAACATTCTATATAGAAAGATACAATAATAAATATTGCTTAGGATGCATTTTCGCAGTAACGTGGAAAATAAGTCATAGTTGCATGTATGCAATGAGGCAATATTAAAAGTTGTTGAATAAAAACTATATGTTGATCTGTACAGCCTGTCATCATATAATGCAAATCTTTAAACGAATTAAATACGAAACTTGCACTCCTGTAACATGCTATATATACATATTGTTATAACTGAATTTGAACTAAACTTACTCTGTCACCTTTTTAATATAAAAATTAACAGTATAGTTAAATGCATCAATCTTGGTGTTGATTGCTCTCTATATGTTGACGACTTTGTTATATGTTATCGTGCAAAAAACATGAACACTATTGAGAGACAACTTCAACAATGTCTCAATAAACTTCAGACCTGGTCTGATGAAAATGGTTTTAAAATTTCTAAATCTAACACTCGATGGCTCACCAATACCAGTAGTGGATGAGACAAAATTCCTTGGTCTTATTTTCGACCGTAAATTTATACCACACCTTAAATACTTCAAGGCCAATTGCCTTAAAGCTCTTAGTTTACTTAAAGTTGTTGCAAACACTAACTGGGGAGCGGATCGTAAAGTCCTCTTGCGACTTTACAGATCACTTATCAGATCCAAGCTGGACTATGGCTCGATAGTGTATTGATCGACTCGCAAGTCGTACTTGCCGATGCTCGATCCTAAACATAATCAAGGATTACGACTCGCCTTAGGTGCCTTTCGTACATCACCAGCTGAAAGTCTATATAGTCTGCTGGATATGCAACATGAACCAGCAGGTCGATCCGTACAACAGAAAACACATTTTGAAGATGGCAGGTATTGTCACAATCTTTCAGCTACCTATATGTGTCACAATCTTTCAGCTACCTATATGAAATGAATATTTCATGCTATATGAAATGAATATTTCATGAAGAATAAGTATATGCAGGATATTTTTGGTTTGGAGTAAATCCACCATTTATTTTCATAGGAAAGTTATGTTTACATGTCTCACAACCTTGAAACTTAGTCGGACAAAAGGTAAGGCGCCAAAACAATGACGTCAATAATGTCAACAGATTAAACGGTTGCAAGGTGTTCATTATCAGTGAACATGTTTTATATTTTCACATGTTAAATATAAATAATGATAATGTAATATTTTATTTTAATCACTAAATACACTATTTTAATGGAAAGTATATAATAAAGTTTCATGTTTTATGGATGAAATCTTCTTTTAATTATTACATTTTGAAATAAATGCACACACTATTTCTGAAAAGTTAGTAATTTATTTGGAAATAAAACACTTTTATTTGGACAGAAATAAAGCATGACACATGAATTATTTAAAATTCATTTTCAGGTGATTTGAATGTCTTTAAAAGTGGAGATGTTGGGGATGAACATTGTTTGAATCGACTAAGAGTACCAACGTTGTTGTGGCTTAAAGATCGCTGCCAAGTGATGTTGTTGCGCAATATGTCAGACAGACTTGTGAATGGATCTATGGGTGTTGTCAGTAGCATATGTTCAGAATTCATTGAAATGTACTTTCCTGCCATTGGATTGTCCTCCAGATTGACAAAAAATACATTTACAGGTAATATACTTCATTTCTTATTTCGAAATACATCTATAACATTGTTATATCACTCTTATTTCGTGGCATGCGAATATTAAGGTAAATATGCAGTATGTCACATGCTTAGAAGTCGGTGTCGTACTACAGGTACTACAGGTACTGGTACTACAGGTACTACAGGTACTACATTAAATGTAGTTTTATGGCCCATCAACACATCTTTACTTATACAATTATCAGCTGGCCAACAGATAACAATTGAACATCTTTTCCATATATACCCGTTACTATGGAATGCATTGCTATGGTTATTAAACAACCTTGGAGAATACACTGCGATACACAGACCTGGCCGATTTATGGAAGGAAACTACCTTGTACACCATATAAACACCGAGGTGCTACTTGCAGCGAAAGCATGGATTTCAAAAATCATAACAAAGCATAGTATACACTGAGCTACTGCCGCTCCTTCTTAATCACCACCAAGTTGTATGTGTAGTATATGAATTGAATGTTGTTTAACGGCTCATCAACACAGTATAGGTTATTTAGAGCCGCCCCAGAGAGAGGGGAAGGATACATAGGAATCCGGGAACCTGCCCTACTCTTATTATCGAATAGATTCCTATGGTTCTTTAACGTGCTCGGAAGATAGACCGATACACGGGACCGCCCGGTTTACGTCCCCATCCGACGGACGAGGCTAAGGTAAAGTGTCTTGCCCAAGAACACACCGACGGAACTCAGTGGCACCACGGAGGATTGAACCCAGGGCCTCCGGTTACAAATCCGCCGCGCTACCGACTAGCCACGCCAGCCCCTTATGTGTAGTATAGAATTACCGCTTAATATTTACATATTATATTTTACCTCAATATTCAAAGTATATTGTTTTTCACATACCACTTTATATTTCAACTTTGGATCGCTGTGGTCTAGTGGTAGAGCGTTGGACCCATGATCCAAAAGTTGTGGGTTCGATTCCCGTCATTGCCATATGCGTTGTGTCCCTGAGCAAGACACTTTATCTGTATTGCTTAGTACTGGTTCTACCCAGGAAGACATCGAGAGTGATTAAAAAAAGTTCCTAGAGCTTTCGTTACAATCGATGTAAAATAAATGTTACTTTTGAACTGTTGAAAATGTTTACAGTAAAGAATTAGCACTGCATGCAATTTAACTGCAAATCACTGTTGTACTAATATGATTTTTTCATATCTTCTTTGCTATAGGATCCATCTGACCTTGTGTAGTAGAAATGAAGTAAAACTCAATTTCAGCCAAGTCGTCTTTTCTTGTCGCATATCTGTGTTCTAGTGTTGATAACATAGTGAAAAGGTCCACGGTGGTGTGGTTGTTGTAACGGTTTCATTTGCAGGACAACTGTACACAGAACAATATTTCATCAACAGCAGATAAGAGACAATGTGGACTTTCATGCAGAAACTTCATGAAATGTTTGTTTACTCACGACACACAATTGTGTATTGATTGCTCGTATGATACTGTGCATCTGTGTTTTGCATTGTATATCATCAGTACATGTCATTTTGGTTATAAAAGTAATATCACATTTTGTTTGCTTTCTCTCACAGTTAAATGTAACATACTAATATGTTGATGCACAGTAGCAGGAAGCTAACCGAAATGTGAATATGGCTCTGTCCAAGATACAGTTACTGTAGTTACTTATGATTGTTATTAATCCGACAGAACAACTTCTTCTGGAATGGCGAATGGTCTTCTGAAAAATATGTTTATCATATAAGTTGTGGTGCAGGGATGTAATGAAGCAATGATTTATTTTTATTTCATTTCTATGAGTGAATGAATAATCATAATCGGTCAATATAAATAACTAACTGCGAACACCAAAATAAGTAAATGCGACGTTTACTTATAACATCATTAACGTTTTGGTGATGTCTACGTCATCCGCCGATAACGCGAAATAAAGCGAATAAGTCTAGTTAAAATCATACATAATCTGATTAAACATGTAATAAATACATTATTCAACTGCTGGGATCGGGAATATATGAAAAATCTTCACTAGTTGGTAGTTGTTTTTTTCACTTGCTGGCTTACGCTCGTTCATGAAAAACGCCACACGTCAACCATCTCGTGAATGATTTCCCTATAATCGATCCCAGCAGTTAAATAACCTCGATATCATATGAATGCAATAAATGTTCAACTGACACTGAAATTATTGTGAGGTCTTTTCCGTTCAGTTGAGGGTAAACTATTTCATTTGCATAAGCATTATAATAATACATATTACAGGCAGTTACATTGTCGGTTGACGTACAGTAATCACTGAGTTAAAATACAACGTCATCATACAAGAACATTCTATATAGAAAGATACAATAATAAATATTGCTTAGGATGCATTTTCGCAGTAACGTGGAAAATAAGTCATAGTTGCATGTATGCAATGAGGCAATATTAAAAGTTGTTGAATAAAAACTATATGTTGATCTGTACAGCCTGTCATCATATAATGCAAATCTTTAAACGAATTAAATACGAAACTTGCACTCCTGTAACATGCTATATATACATATTGTTATAACTGAATTTGAACTAAACTTACTCTGTCACCTTTTTAATATAAAAATTAACAGTATAGTTAAATGCATCAATCTTGGTGTTGATTGCTCTCTATATGTTGACGACTTTGTTATATGTTATCGTGCAAAAAACATGAACACTATTGAGAGACAACTTCAACAATGTCTCAATAAACTTCAGACCTGGTCTGATGAAAATGGTTTTAAAATTTCTAAATCTAACACTCGATGGCTCACCAATACCAGTAGTGGATGAGACAAAATTCCTTGGTCTTATTTTCGACCGTAAATTTATACCACACCTTAAATACTTCAAGGCCAATTGCCTTAAAGCTCTTAGTTTACTTAAAGTTGTTGCAAACACTAACTGGGGAGCGGATCGTAAAGTCCTCTTGCGACTTTACAGATCACTTATCAGATCCAAGCTGGACTATGGCTCGATAGTGTATTGATCGACTCGCAAGTCGTACTTGCCGATGCTCGATCCTAAACATAATCAAGGATTACGACTCGCCTTAGGTGCCTTTCGTACATCACCAGCTGAAAGTCTATATAGTCTGCTGGATATGCAACATGAATGTGGAAATGGTGTAAAAATCACCAAAATTGGCATGATTATACTATAGGCCAAGCTTGTTAAAAAAGTCCGGGAGACAATCATGAGAGGCTCTGTCTCCTGCTTAAATGAGGCCCCAAAGGGGGCATATGCTATTGTCTAAGCCTAGTGATAAGGTGTTACTATTACTGATAAATATGTAGTATTATAATTACTCAAACATAGTTTTACACAACACTAACATGTGTAAGTAATTAAATAAGGTCTTATTTAAATATAAAATGCATATATGAGGCCCGTACTTGAATTTCAAGCCCGGGTGAGGCCCATATTGAGGTTCAAAGATTGATTGATTTTTTTTGCCATAAATCAACTTAAATTGTCTAAAACCGAGAAATACATATTAATTTAGTAGCAACACTATTTAAAACAATGTATATCCTATAACAACAATTTTTATTTATTCCCTTTGTAAGGAAATGGTTGTTTGATATATTTCAGTCATTTCCCTTTTTAAATTCGCCATTTACCAAACATTTTGCAGAAACACTGGCAGTGTTGACACGGACGTTATTTGCATGTAATGATTGTTTAAAAGATGGCCTGGGCCGAGTGGTAAACGTCTCTGAATTGAAATAAATTGCCCCTCATCGCTGTAGGTTCTATCCCACAGGGGCCTAGGAATCTTTATGTGAGGAAGCTATCAAGTTGGCTTGTGGAACGTCGGTGGTTTACCCAGGTGCTCGACCGTGCTTGAAAATTGCCCGGAGGGGCAACTGGGTCTTCCTCCACAAGAGGAAGCTGAAAAGTCGCCATATGACCTTACATGTAGCTGTTGGTGCGATTATTAAATCCAATTCAATTCAATTCCAAGGTGGTCTGACATGAAAACTATAGTAAGTATCATGTATATCAGCCAAATAAATTATACACATAGATAAATACGAAAGAGCCGGAATTGTGTGCCCGCCAAATATCAGAAATGGGCTTTACACGACTGGAAACCTTATAAAATATAGACCATAACACACAGTCAGTAAGTCAACTGATGCTTTTCATGGAACAGCCATCTAACTTTCACAACATGTATATGAATATCTTGAGGATTCTGAATCCAATTCCCTCAGTGTACGATCATTACAGGGACGAACAGTTACGAAATGTCTTCCAGAGAAGTACTTAGATGTACTACTGACAGGGTTTTGGACTAACACTCTACAACCCACAGTAATTTTCGGATGTGAACCTCCACCAAATCAGCAGTATCCAGGTTCTGTCACATTACAGTCAGACTGGCTAGAACATGTTAAAAACAACATTGGTAAGTCAACAATAGACAAATATGACTTCTTGTCATGGTCATCATACTTTGCACAAAAGCATGTACTTGATCCAAGAGAACACCAGCGATAACAGCACTCCTCCTGTTGTTTACAGATTCTGCTTAAAGACATTGGACTCGAAAGTCACGATGACCAAGAATGCAATAGGATCTGCGAGACAAGCAGGAAAAGGTGAAAACAGTATGATAATTTGGTATCAGAGAAAATCGGCAATGAGGAGGTCATTCTATGAACCGCTCACCAGAAACAACCTACCCTTATTTCGTAATAAAGGACACAAACAATCATTAAAGAACAAAGACAAAATGAAGACCATGAAGACAGACATAGACTTGTTCTTCAGAATGTATAAAGCCTGCCAAAAGAGAGATGGGGACCTTGATAACTTCTTCGCTCATGGAAATCACGGTTGGCCACTAGCAATGGCTGAGAACAATGAAATGAAATTCGGTAGCAAGTCCGATCTATTGGAACCACTTGAGTAATTATGTTATAAAACCAATGAATGCCCAGCGGTTGATTGTATTGTCATTGACGGAGCGGCTGTAGTTCAATGACTTGACCCACATAAAGCCAATGATATGATAACAACATTCGAAGACTATGCCAACACAGTATTTCTGCCGTACATCACAAAGTAGCTACGACTTGACATTGTATGGGATGTATATCGAGATGACAGTTTGAAGGCCTATACGAGACAGATTAGAGGTACAGCACAGTCTGTGAAAGTCTTACCTACAACCATGATACCTCAAAATTGGAAAACATTTCTTCAAAAAGGAGTATGATAATGGACCTTTGAAAACGGCCGAGCACGACACATACGAAATATTGCAGTCTCGGTTTGATTGAGACTGTTCATGAGCGGTAGTGAAATATGCAACATGACAGAAACAAAATTGGATTGTATTAGTACCTTTCAAAGTGTGTAAAGGGTTTCGAATTTATGATAGGGAAAACTGTCATTTCGACATAAGGAGAGAATGACCTGAAGTATATTGGAGATAGCGAAATAGATTTGATTGTTTGTATTGTGTTTTACGTCATTTTCAACACATGCAAGGTTATATTTGCGAAATAGATTTGATTGTTTGTATTGTGTTTTACGTCATTTTCAACACATGCAAGGTTATATTTGTTTATAGTGGAGGCAGACCAAACACTTTTCCTGGGTAGAACCAGTACTGTAGATCTCCCGAAACCCTTAAAGCTACAGAGTCCCTATATCAATCGATTTCTTCTTTGTAGGCGTGGCTTTATTTGTAACTTCATGTTCACCAGCTCATGTCGAAATCGGGTATTTAAGAGAGCAAATATAGCGCAAGAAATCATTTACTGTATATACATCGACCACTGCACATCGTACCTGTACACAGGTAACAGTAATTTTTACAGAAAAAAAAAGTTAGCTTCTTTCGGGGCTCGAACACACGACCTTCTGATTTCAAGTCCTGAGCTCTATCCACTGAACTAAACCGCTACTTGAGAAAATAGTGTACTAACTACCATATATTATGAGGAAAAATAACTTAACATATTTGAACGCAACTAAAGATGGATCAATAAATATGCAGTCCATATTGTCGCACGTGTAAATTAACATTGCCTGGTGTAATACTGTATCTTATCAATATGAAACTAATACTTCGCCTCAAATCAACCATATCTCGACTTGTTATTTAGCGCTTGATGAGTTTGTGTGCGCGCACTTGTTATTACGTAATGCCTATTTAGTGTTAAAAATGCTACAAAATACCAATAAATAGCAGTGGTCTAGAGGTTCAGCGTACATCTTTCAAATCTTACAAGTGCAAGGCTGTGGTTCAAATCCCGTTCCGGGCAACTATTTTTTTATCACATATATTCTGGAGCCGTATATTTATCGATGTTACCTGTACGGAGGCTAAATAAAAATGTGAAATTTTACGTATCGATTTCTCCTTATATACCGACTTTTGGGGTGTTCGTCGATTTGAAACTACTTCACACGTGACTCATTCATATTCATGAGTTATTACCAGTTAAAATAGGGACTGTACAGCTTTAAGAATCGACACTTTCTCATAAGTCGAGCTACCAGTGGGATTCCAACCGACAGCGGTGAGAGGCGAGAAGGTTGGCAACGAAACATCGAAATAGATGTAACCTCGAGGAAGCAGATTACAGGATGATGCTCCACACAGCGCATGCTTTCAATAGCGATTGCAAAAACATACTGTTATATGCCACTATAACTGACGTAGTAGTATTAGCTATTGCCATTGCCAGTCCATTTGCTAATTCCGATTGTTGCCTTTGGAATGCATTTGGTCATGCCAAGAATTTCCAATACATACCGGCACATATAATTTCTGAGCGTCTTGGTCCCAGTGCTTTTTGGGGACTTCTACTGTTTCTTGCAATCTCATGTTTGATACGGCTTTGTCATTTAATGGCATTGGTAAAAAGACTGCGTTTAATATGTGGAAACCTATGCCAGAAATACATTGGCTCTTCAAGCGTTTATCTTCAGCCTTTGAACAAGTCACTGATAAGGATACTGACATGCTCGAGAGATTTGTTATTCTCATGTACTCCAGAAAACTGGCTTTTGAAACTGTCAACACTGCCAGGAACCATGTTTTCATATGGAAATAGACAAATTGACGATTACAGAGTGCGCTTTACCAGCATATACTGCGAGCTGTCTACCAGAGCAGTCACATTTGGATAAAATGCTCCTTAGGATGGCTGTAGCCTACTGCCATCGACCACTGAGTGGGTGTGGGCTAAATAATCTGGTAACTAGATTCCGTTCTGGAGTACTCTCCCTGAGGCTTCAAAAGGTTGTCAAGAACTGGTCAAATGCAACTGTACAACAACATGCCGTTGACACTGCAAGTGCAACAAGGCAAACCTCCCATGTACTCAGCAATGCATGTGCAGTGGGCAGTGCGAAAAAGAAAATAACCGTTAAAGTTATGTACAATTTAGACTAATTTGACATTTTTCACATGAAACCGGATGACCAATAATAGTTTTTATTTTATGCTTTGCAACGACATCAGATAAAATTGGTATCTCACTGTTTGAAAACAATAGAATACCAATATGTTATCTCAATGGTTTTTGGGACTACTTTTTTACAATTGAGACTCATTTGTTTGCGTGTATTGTTGGAAAAAACGGATATTTTGAACATAATCAATTTTTAATTAATTCAATTCTTGTGCACTATTTCACTTACGTAGTATTTATTGAGTTATAGTAAATTGTCTGTAAAGATGGGGCTACACGTGAGGAATTGAAATATCTGATCGGCTTTTAAAACGCTGTAAAACATGACTAAAGCAGAAAATAAAAAGAACCTTTGTATTTTTGTTGGCCAATCTTGAGAATGCCATTTTCGAAATCACTCGATGAAATAAATTTCGATCTCACACTGAAACCCCCCCATCCCCACCCCCTCCCCCACCCCCAAATATTCTCTTTATAGTCAGGCCTTCGCAATGATTGAATATTGGAAGGACTGTTAATCAGGGCCTCAATCAATTAAAGTTTATTGATACTATTTTCTCTATTAGGATTTGTTTGTAAAAAAAATTTGCTGCACCATGTAATTTGATGTTCACTTTTGAATTAGGTATGTGTTCAGTGTGTATATAAGTGCATATAACTTTCACTGTAATTACAAATTCATGAATATGTCATCTGTCTTTTATGTACGTACAAATATATACCCAAGAGGGGCCTCACTTAATGTAATACAACTGTAATAAATGTTATAATTTCTTTAATGTGTTGTTTCTCTTTGTTTAATTTTCTTTTTTATGAGTGAGAATAATTGCGTCTGAAAATAGTTTAATTGCTCGAAATAATATTACAAAAACAAACCTTTAAGGGCCTCATTTAATTTATGTTTTGGTTGAAAATGATTTTTTTATACATATTTGGAAATCATTGTAAATGTAAAATAAATTAAAGGTAATAGGAATTGAAGATCATTCTTTGTTACAAGGTTATAAAAACAACTCATTTTTTACAATTTTTAAACATTTTAAATACCCTTATTAGGGCCTCAACTACTAGATAATACATATTCTTATTTAGAATAAAGACTTAAAATTGCATAAGCAATGTCATGGCAACATAATGGTAACGTAATACTTAAACTGCATGCACATAATTCACGAAGAGAACATTTTATTTAACATACATTCAGTTTTAGTATTAAATTTACCAAAATACCCCCTTTGGGCCTCTATTATATTAACAGAAGCGCATAAACATGATTTTATTTATTTAGAAAACTAGGTTAATACTTTTTATGCATAAATCAATCAAAATATTTGAATCAATTGATTGTATAAAACAATGTTATTATTTTAATAATTGTAGTATATTTTTTAAATTTAATAGAGGGCCCCTCATTGGGCTCATAATTATTGGTTAAAGGGCCTCTCATGCTTGTCTCCTGGCATTTTTTGAAAGCACGTATCCTTAAGTTGAATTGGTTAACGTTTGGTGCTTTTTACACCTTTCCCACAATTTGACCTATTTTTGTTGCATATCCAGCAGAGTAATATGTTGAAGCTAATGAACCGTCACTGTCTCATAGACGGGACAAATTAGCCCTTCAATACGCCATTAAATTAAAGTCTAACCCTTCGAACCCAACTTTCGATAATGTTTTTAACCCAAGTTATGAACCTCTTTTTGATCGAAAACCGAAGGCCATTCGATCATTTGGTCTTCGTATTAAACCAAAATTGAGAGACACTGAAATCGACCTAAATGTAATTGCCAAGTACAATGTACCACAAATTCCACCGTGGACTTTGGAAACACCAACAATTATTTTCGACCTTTGTAATAGTAACAAATCCAATACAGACCCTACTGTCTTTCAAAGCAAATTAAATGAAATTAAATCGAAATACAGTAACTTTCAACATATATACACACAGATGGTTCTAAAGATGGAGATTAGGTAGCTGCAGCAGCTGTTATTCACAAACACAGCATAAAGAGCCGCCTGTCTGACAAGGCCTCTATCTTTTCAGCTGAACTTAAGGCAATTGAACTTGCCTTAAATTATATTCAGGAATCTGATGATGACCATTTCGTAATCTTTTCTGATTCCCTTTCATCTCTTCAAGCACTGGGTAATATGAAACATGATAACCCAGTTGTGCTTCAACTTTTAGAAAAGTACAATTCTCTTATAATTGATAATGTTTTTATTTTCTGCTGGCTTCCAAGCCATGTAGAAATACGTGGTAATGATACAGCTGATAGTGCAGCATTAGGTTGACATATATCTGATACCAAATTACCTTATACTGATTTTACCTTCAAACCCAACTTTCGATAATGTTTTTCATCCTAACTGTGAACCTCTTTTTGATCGAAAACCGAAGGCCATTCGACCATTTGGTCTTCGTATTAAACCAAAATTAAGAGACACTGAAATCGACCTAAATTTGATTGCCAAGTACAAAGTACCACAAATTCCACCGTGGACTTTGGAAACTCCAACAATTATTTTTGATCTTTGTAATAATAACAAATCCAGTACAGACCCTACTGTCTTTCAAAGCAAATTTAATGAAATTATATCGAAATACAGTGACTTTCAACATATCTACACAGATGGCTCTAAAGATGGAGATCCCCCCAGTCGGTGGTGGGGTGATAAGAATTAACCGACTGCTCGTTACTAAGCAGAGGGGTAGGACCCCCCCCCCCCCCCCGAAATGTAACCCACCTGTTGACCGTGGGTGGCGACCCGTGTCGTTGGAGAAGGGAGTCCTGGTTGTTGAGTGGCGTGGGGATCTGGTAGTTATCTCCACGTTGCAACTCACCACTTTGGTCCGGACTTCAACTAGACGGGCGGTCAGATTTGGCCCGATCTGATCAATCGGTTTGTCACGCCAGCTATAAGAGATCCGACGAACTTATTATTCAGACAGTACTAGTACACTGTATCTTACTTACTTTTTATATTGTTGTACTTTAAACATTATATAGATATAGGGTATTTTATGGCGGTGGCGTATGGGCTAATCATGTATTTCAAAACGCTATATGGCTATACTCGTGCCACCTTTTAAGTGGAACATAAGTGCGGCTCTTTGACTTTTTAGTTGAGGAGTTATGTCCGCTGGGTGGTATGGGGGGGTCTGATGCGTTAGCTTTATATGAGTATACCTTCTACGTATTCTTGGCATTTTGACTGTTGGATATCCACAGCAAATGTCCCCTTGTTGGACTCCGTGGTGGGTGAGAAGCGTAGAGGGTGAATTCTTAACGCCTATCATGGCATCTCAAAACGCACATTCTACTCTTAAACGCAAAAAAACAGAGCAAGAATCTGATACTGAGCAACCAATGAGCAACCAGTCCTTTCCTCGTTTTCTCGTCATTGAATCGGAAAACGGGGAAAGGCCTGTTGCAGATATGTCACCTTTCCTTATTCAGAAAACTGTCCAGTCCATCGCTGGACATGTTAAACAAATAAAGAAATTAAAGAACAAAACTATCCTAATTGAATCTGAAAAAAAATCCCACTCTGATAATTTATTAACAATTACAAACATTTTAAACACAAAGGTCAAATGCTACCCTCATTCCTCTTTGAATATTTCCAAAGGCGTCATCAGGTGCCCGGATCTCTCCGGAGTATCTGAAGACGAAATTATTCTCGAGCTTGCGCCACAGTTGGTAACTGCAGCTCGCCGAATAACCATCAAGAGGAATGACAAAATTATTAATACAAATACTATCATACTCACATTTGCAACACCCGTCTTACCAAAAACAATAAAGGTGGCATATCTGCAACTGCATGTTGACGCCTACATTCCAAACCCGTTACGTTGCTACAACTGCCAAGCCTTTGGGCACCACAACTCCAGGTGTACTAAAGAAGAACGTTGTGGTAAATGTGGCGACTCTGCGTTCAAACATAACTAATCAGATTGTCCTAACGACCTCAAATGTACCAACTGCGGTCTAGGACATCATGCAAATTCAAAATTATGTGAAAAATTCAAAAAAGAAAAAGAAATCATAACAGTTAAATATACACAAAATATTCCCTTTCCAGAAGCACGAAAATTGATTGAAGAAAAATATAAAATCTCAAATCCGACCTCATACGCATCTATTCTCAAAACAAAAGCAACACACACAGAATGCAGGGATGCAAGTACGCAATACGAACCACAGCCAGAAATTCAAAATACAAAGAATACTTCCTCAGTATCAAATCCAAACAAAAGTCAACAAATACAACTTAACAAACCAAAATTTAACTTTTCACCTAGTCAAACTTTTTCATTTAAATCAAACACAAATTCGGCCAGCTCTGGCAATGTCAAGGGCACGTCGATTTCTCAGAATTGGAAAGCGAGTTCTTCTAAGACTCTGAAGTCTAATAGTTCCCCAGTTGTGAAGTCTACTTCTTCAGTTGGAAAGCCTAGTGCTGCTCCAACTAAGGAAGTTAGAAAGCCTAGTGCTTCTCCAACTAAGGAGCTAAGAAAGCCTGGTGCTTCTCCAACTAGGGAGCACAAAGAGCAGCCAAAGGTGTCTAACGGCCCTATTGAGCTGCATAACAAATTTGAACAACTCATGGACATTTCAGATCCAGCAGCTGCACTGCCACATCCATCCTCCCATGAGGGGTTAGTTGCGGTGCCACTTCAGCTGACTTCTTCCAGGGAGGAGGAGTCATCAGTAGAGATGTCGCTGCTTGAGTCTCCTAAGACCTCTCCTAAATCTAAGGCCAAAAACAAAAATAAAATTAAAAATCGCCTTAGCGCTCAATGATTGGTAAAACTAATAAGATCATTCAATGGAATTGTCGAGGTTTGAAACCAAATTATGATGAAATCAGCTTAATTTTAAATGAACACAACCCTATTGCTTTTTGTCTTCAAGAAACATTCTTGAAGACAAGTGATAAGGTATGTTTTAAACAATACTCACTATACAATCATATTTGTGATACCGGGGACAAGGCGACTGGTGGAGTTTCGATAATCGTTAATCGAAACATTCCTCACAGACCTGTTCCGTTGAAAACAAATTTGCAAGCTATTGCGGTCAGTGTTACTATGCACAGAGTCATAACAATATGTTCCTTATATTTACCACCTAGTTCTTCACTAGATCCTAAAGATCTAAATCACCTAGTTGCACAATTGCCATCACCTTTTATACTCTTGGGCGATTTTAATGCACACAACTACATCTGGGGTTGTAAAGATATAAACGATAAAG
Source organism: Cyrtodaria siliqua (assembly GCA_037043455.1). Taxonomy (NCBI): domain Eukaryota; kingdom Metazoa; phylum Mollusca; class Bivalvia; order Adapedonta; family Hiatellidae; genus Cyrtodaria; species Cyrtodaria siliqua. The sequence goes on from JAWPHD010007955.1 coordinate 93,170, forward strand.
GCAAGAAAATTGAAGATTTCTTAGCCAAAAACAATTTGTGTCTTTTTAATAATAAGTCACATACTTATTTACATCCTGCTACAGGCTCTCATTCTTCCATTGATTTAACAATATGCGATCCAACGCTTTTGATGGACTTTTCGTGGAGTGTTGGAGACGACCTCTGTGGAAGTGACCACTTCCCCATATTTCTTGAAAATATCGGCCCTCCACTTCTCGAAAAAACGCAACGATGGAAACTTCGCAAGGCTGATTGGACTACGTTTCAATCTCTTTGCGAGGAAAAATTAAAGCCTTCCGTTTTCGATGAGACGCAACTGCTCTTTTTACCAAAACTCTTCACGATATAGCTGATCAAACCATTCCAAAAACCTCGGCAAATCCTAAACGCCCACATAAACCATGGTACGACGATGACTGCAGAAAGGCAGTCAGCGATCGTAAAGCTGCATTAAATAATTTTAACCTGCGGCCAACTCAAACAAATTTAGATAACTTTAGAGTTTTTCGTGCGAAAGCCCGTCGAACTATTAAGGATAGCAAGAGGAAATCCTGGAGATCTTACGTCTCTAGGCTGAATTCTCGCTCATCTCTTAAGAAGACATGGGACATGGTCCGGAAAATAAGTGGTAAAGGTAACTCTAGTTCTGTAAATCATCTTAAAACACATAACGGAGATATAACATCTGTCAAAGATATAACAAACACTTTGGCAGAAACTTTTTCAAAAAATTCTTCTTCTGAAAATTGTCAACCAAATTTTCTGAAAAATAAGAAACGAAAAGAACAGAAGAAGCTGAACTTCAATTCGAAAAACCTGGAAAAATACAATAAACTATTCACTCTCAAAAAACTTCGAGAGTCCCTTAAAAAGGCTCATGATACATCAGCTGGTCCTGATGATATCCATTATCAATTACTAAAACATTTACCTGAATCCTCTCTCTCTACCCTTCTTGATATATTTAATAAGGTTTGGGTGACTGGAAACTTCCCCGATTCTTGGCGGGAAGCAATCGTTATTCCAGTCCCCAAACCTGGGAAGGATCATACGGACCCAATAAATTATCGCCCAATCGCTTTAACGAGTTGTATATGTAAAACCATGGAACGAATGATTAATGAGAGACTCGTTTGGTACTTGGAGTCCAACAAGCTGATAACAAAGTATCAAAGTGGATTCCGACGCCAACGAGGCACAACAGACAATCTCATACGATTTGAATCGTTTATAAGGGAAGCTTTCATAAAAAAAGAACATCTAGTCGCTGTATTTTTTGACTTGGAGAAAGCTTATGATCTCCATGACCTTGGTCTTAGAGGCCGATTACCTATTTTTATAGAGAATTTCTTAGAGGACAGACAGTTTCGTGTCCGAATGGGTTCAACCCTCTCTGACATCCATGAACAGGAGATGGGTGTGCCACAGGGCAGCATACTCTCTGTCACTCTTTTTAGTATAAAAATTAACAATATTGTTAAATGTATCAATCCTGGTGTGGATTGCTCTCTATATGTTGACGACTTTGTTATATGTTATCGTGCAAAAAACATGAACACTATTGAGAGACAACTTCAACAATGTCTCAATAAACTTCAGACCTGGTCTGATGAAAATGGTTTTAAATTTTCTAAATCTAAAACTAATAGTATGCATTTTTGTCAACTACGTAAACATCATGAAGACCCTCATCTAACACTGGATGGGTCACCAATACCAGTAGTAGATGAGACAAAATTCCTTGGTCTTATTTTCGACCGTAAATTAACGTTTATACCACACCTTAAATACTTGAAGGCCAAGTGCCTTAAAGCTCTTAATTTACTTAAAGTTGTTGCTAACACTAACTGGGGAGCAGATCGTAAAGTCCTTTTACAACTTTATAGATCTCTTATCAGATCCAAGCTGGACTACGGCTCAATAGTATATGGATCGACTCGCAAGTAATACTTGCAGATGCTCGATCCTATACATAACCAAGGATTACGACTCGCCTTGGGAGCCTTTCGTACGTCACCAGCCGAAAGTCTATATGTTGAAGCTAATGAACCATCACTGTCTCATAGACGGGACAAGTTAGCCCTTCAATATACCATTAAATTAAAATCTAACCCTTCAAACCCAACTTTCGATAATGTCTTTAGTCCTAGTTATGAACCTCTTTTTGATCGAAAACCGAAGGCCATCAGACCATATGGTCTTCGTATTAAATCAAAATTAAGAGACACTGAAATCGACCTAAATTTGATTGCCAAGTACAAAGTACCACAAATTCCACCGTGGACTTTGGAAACACCAACAATTATTTTCGATCTTTGTAATAGCAACAAATCCAGTACAGACCCCACTGTCTTTCAAAGCAAATTTAATGAAATTAAATCGAAATACAGTAATTTTCAACATATCTACACAGATGGCTCTAAAGTTGGAGATAAGGTAGCTGCAGCAGCTGTTGTTCACAAACACAGCATAAAGAGCCGCCTGCCTGACAAGGCCTCTATCTTTTCAGCTGAACTTAAGGCAATTGAACTTGCCTTAAATTATATTCAGGAATCTGATGACGACCATTTTGTAATCTTTTCTGATTCCCTTTCATCTCTTCAAGCACTGGGTAATATGAAACATGATAACCCAGTTGTGCTTCAACTTTTAGAAAAGTACAATTCTCTTATAATTGATAATGTTATTATTTTCTGCTGGCTTCCAAGCCATGTAGGAATACGTGGTAATGTTAGAGCTGATAGTGCTGCTAAGGCAGCATTAGATCTACATATATCTAATACCAAATTACCTTCTACTGATTTTAAAAGTTGTATTAACACATATATTCGTAACTCTTGGCAAGCCGCTTGGGATTTGTCAGTTAACAATAAACTCCATCCAATTAAACCGTTACTCGGAGAATGGCGTTCTTCTAGTAGACCCATTCGTCGAGAGGAAGTTGTCCTAGCCCGGTGCAGAATAGGGCATACACGTTATACTCATTCATATTTATTACAAGGTGAGCCATTACCAGAATGTATACCCTGCTTTGCACCGTTAACGGTCAAACACATATTGCTGGAATGTGTAGACTTTGATCCTATGCGTCAAAGTTACTACAATGTTAATACTATGACCGAGTTATTTAATACTATAGATTTTAGTCTAGTTTTAGATTTCCTTAAGGAAATCAGACTTTATAAATCAGTATAATATGTTCTTGTATATAATTACCTTTTTATATACCCGTTTTCGGGCATTCGTTGATTTACATATATAGTTTATATTACTACCATATCATCCCTTATTTTTTAATAGTTTTATCCTGATATATTTACATTAATTTTTAATTAATCCTTCATTTATTCATATTTCGTCAGTTTTTGCGCACAATATGACCTATTTATGTGTCGACGTGCCGTAAAACAACATTCATTCATTCATTCCACACCACCCCCACTTTTCTTTTTTTTTTTTTACATATTTCTGTGTTGTTTTAGTCAATTATTACACATATATGTTGCAACCCTCCCCGCCTCACCCCCGCCTCTCCCCACTCCCCCCACCCCTTTTTATTTATTTTTTTACATATTTCTTTGTCGTTTTAGTCAATTACAAATATATTATGTAGCCCCCTCCCAAGGCCCAAACCCACACCCGCCTCTCCCCCGCTCCCCTGCTCCCCCCACACCCCACCCCATCTTGAAACTTTTTTTTTTTTACATATTTCTGTGTTGCTTTTGTAAATTCTTACACATATGTTGCCCCCACAACCGCCTCTCAACCCCCCTCCCCCCACCCCCCACTTGAATTGTTTTTATTTATTTTTTTACATATTTTTTTGTTCTTACACATATATGTTGCCCCCCCCCCCCCCCCCCCCCGCCAACAACACACTCCCGCCAATACCCGCTCCCCCACCCCACCCCACTTGAAAATCTATTTTTTTTTTTTTTTTACATATTTCTGTTTTGTTTTAGTCAATTCTTACACATATATGTTACAACCCTCCCCGCTACGCCCCATCCCCCCACCCCGCCTCTCCCCCTCCCCCCACACTTGAAACTTTTCTTTTTTTACATATTTCTTTGTTGTTTTAGTCAATTCTTACACATATATGTTGCCCCTCTCAAAGGCCCAAACCCACTCCCGCCTCTTCCCCCCGCTACCCCCCCCCCCCCCCCCCCCACACACACACACACACTCTGAGAACTTTTCTTTTTTTTTAAATATTTCTGTGTAGTTTTGGTGAATTCTTACACATAGTTATGTTGTGCTCCCAACCCCACCCCACATTGTTATAGCCTTGTTTTCTGATGCTATATACTAGCTATAAATTTATTATTCTCTGAAAAATCGAATAGTCGGATAGTCGGGCTGCACTGTTCTCCGACAGCTCTTGTTATCCGACGTAATTTCGGTAATAATTTCTACAGTACAGTCAGAATTTGGGACGTATTTCCTAAACACATTTTCATTTTAGTCACTAAAAGACACAGCCTTTATTTCATTTTCATTTTCTGCTGGCTTCCAAGCCATGTAGGAATACGTGGTAATGATAGAGCTGATAGTGCTGCTAAGGCAGCATTAGATTTACATATATCTAATACCAAATTACCTTATACTGATTTTAAAAGTTGTATTAACACATATATTCGTAACTCTTGGCAAACCGCTTGGGATTTGTCAGTTAACAATAAACTCCATCCAATTAAACCGTTACTCGGAGAATGGCGTTCTTCTGGTAGACCAATTCGTCGAGAGGAAGTTGTCCTAGCCCGGTGCAGGATAGGACATACACGTTATACTCAATCAAATTTATTACAAGGTGAGCAATTACCAGAATGTATACCCTGCTTTGCACCGTTAACGGTCAAACACATCTTATTGGAATGTGTAGACTTTGATCCTATGCGTCAAAGGTACTACAATGTTAATACTATGAAAGAGTTATTTGATACTGTAGATTTTAGTCTTGTTTTAGATTTCCTGAAAGAGATCAGACTATATAAATCATTGTAATGTGTTCTTATATATATTTACTTGTTTATATACCCGTTGACGGGCATTCGTTGATTTACATACATAGTTATATTACACCTGATCATCCCTTATTTTTTAATAGTTTTATCTTTATATATTTACATTAATTTTTAATTAATACTTCATTTTCATAAATTTTTGCGCACAATATGACCTATTTATGTGTCGACGTGCCGTAAAACACCATTCATTCATTCATCTATGTATTGAACTGTAAGGTAGTATATTCATCTATGTATTATACTGAAGGTAGGATATTCATATATGTATTGTACTGAAGGTAGGATTTTCATCTATGTATTGTACTGCAAGGTAGTATATTCATCTATGTATTGTACTGCGAGGTAGTATATTCATCTATGTATTGTACTGAAGGTAGTATACTCATCTATATATTGTACTGCGAGGTAGTACATTCATCTATGTATTGTACTGAAGGTAGTATATTCATCTATGTATTGTACTGCGAGGTACTAAAATGTTAATACTATGAAAGAGTTATTTGATACTGTAGATTTTAGTCTTGTTTTAGATTTCCTGTAGATTTTAGTCTTGTTTTAGATTTCCTAAAAGAGATCAGACTCTATAAATCATTATAATGTGTTTTTATATATATTTACTTGTTTATATACCCGTTGACGGGCATTCGTTGATTTACATACATAGTTTATATTACACCTTATCATCCCTTATTTTTTAATAGTTTTATCTTTATATATTTACATAAATGTTTAATTAATATTTCTTCGTTTTTCATCAATTTTTGCGCACAATATGACCTATTTATGTGTCGAGGTGCCGTAAAACACCATTCATTCATTCATTTTCAGATTTAAAATCGGTTGAAATATCAACATTGTGTAAGTTGACTTGTGTTCCAGATACTGTAAGTGACAATTGGTTTTCTTTGAATGATATAGTTTTGTTTATAACATTGCCATTTGCTAAGAAACCACTTGAACAGGAAATGGTTATTATGTTGTTTGTTTCAGAATCCGTAATTTTAAAATGACTAGGAATATGTTTTTGAAACGATTCAACTTTGTACGGGATTGGTTCACTTCATGCTTAAGAAAAATAAAAAGATCGGACAGGGAAAGTAGCATTCAAGGAGGACAGTCAACCACAAAACACAGAAACAAACATGGAAACAGACAAACAAGAAGGCAAAAGTAATAATTAAAGTAAATGACATCACAAACACAAAAGGGTTGACAATAGGGCTACCGCCTTGGAACGGTCAGTGGCAAAGTAGGCCACTGGGGGTTTAAACCGGTTCTAGGGTGCACCAAACCTCACACTTACCCTACTGTCATCCAATTAAAACAGGACAGTGTAAATAAAGAAATCCCCGCCATGATCTAATCTCTAACTAACAAGACAGCATCAAAAGGCAATATAAGTAAAACACAAATATGCTCGTGTAAATATAATACAAAAAACAATAGCCTAGAATGCCACAATGAAGGTACTCAATGACTTGGTAGAAGCCAAAGCAGTAAGAGAATACACCATTAAGGGCACGACAAGAAAGATCATGGACAAACATCAAACGCCACCGTCCCAATGGGCTTTAGGTAGGCGTCATCATAGAGTCCTCAGCCTGTCCGGTCATCGTACTATTAAAGAGGAAAGCATAGTGGCGAACTGTAAAAGGGTCCACCACCAACTTCATTCCATCATAACATGTTAATGACACACTGCCGACCCTGTGCTTAGACACATTTACAGTAAACACTGACTTAATACTTTTTCCAAACACTGTGGCCGTAACTGGTTAATTTTCAGTTGACTTAATGCATTTAAATTTGTACTGCTGGTACAACCTCTCTATCTGTATAAATTCATTTGAATGTAATGATGTTCCACTCTGGTTGCCAACCTACAATTAAAATGTAGTATGGTATATTGTTATACTATGACATTGTAGCCGACAATTCAAGTACGAATCCGTAAATTATGTATATAAAGTACTGCGTTATTGCATTTGCTGCCCCATCAATAAATTCAACCATTCTTTGATGTTCAATTTCAGCACAGCCGAAATTGACGTTGGTGGCTTTCTGGATAGCCAGGACCTGCTTTTTGAGGATGAGGAGGAGGAAGACATGCATAGGTTATTTGAGGATGAAATTGAAGATGGCGAGATAAGTGACATAGAAGACGATTTCTATGTTACAGAGTTGCTAGGTAGGTTTCTAAATAAATTTCAGCTTACACAGGAACAAAGAGATATGAATTTGAATCTCAACAATTTAAAACACACATCACATCTTGTAAAGAAGTTTTGTTCCAAGATCAGTTCAACATTCGATAAATTGTATTCTGAAACTATTGAATTGGATCCTTTGAAAAATACAAATGTGACAGAATTTTACCACAAATGCCATACATTCATGACAGGAATACAGTACAAGTCACTTGTGCAAACTGTCTTTTGCCAGAGACCTGAAGAAATACATTTGCACATTTCTTACAAATTCTGTATGCACTTAAGAGAATTACTGCTTAAGAGCAAAAGTGATGCAGCTATAAAAGCAACTGATGCTTTGCCTAACAACAATCCTCGTTTCTCAACTGACAATATGAGTGCTGGGGCAAGAGTAAAAGTTAGATACATTGCCGGAAGTTCAATGTAAGTATGTTATACAACAAAAACAAAATGTATTTAAGACGGGGAAAAAAGCTGAAGAAAAGTTGCTGAACTCAAGCGAAAAATGGACTCTTTTAAAACCTGCCCTACGAAATCAACAACAAATAATTTCTGAACACACAAGACATACATATTTTAGATGAAATTAGAAGTAAACAGAACATTAGAGAAGGCTTAACTCATGTCACGGATAAAGCTTTCATTTTTTTTGCAACAGCTTGTGCTCCCAAATTTTAAAGTTACAAACTGATGATAATTTAAATATGCAGGGTCGGTCACTGTTTCATTACTCGTTTTATTCTATCAGACAAGCTGTTCCTTCAGCACTGGGTAAACATTTATGTTTCGTCACTACCAGATACAGAAGTGGTAACATATGATCCTGTTAATGACTGTTTAAATACAGTTGTCAGTCATACCTGTCATGTTATTGACTTGTATACAGAAGTATTTGAGAAGTTTGCACGAGTTTTGACAAAACAGTTTCGCAAAGATATGTTAACAATATGGACTGTTGAAAAGCAAAAAGCACACGGGCTACAGATTGAGCAGAAACAGGAAAAGGTAAATTTGATATCCATGAAAACAATAAAGGAAGATAAATCGGAAGATAAGATGTATTCAAGGCATTTGATTAAAAAAGAGTATGATAATGGACCTTTGGAAACGGCCGAGCACGACACATACGAAATATGGCAGTCTCGGTTTGATACCGCCTAGCCCCGGGTTGAGCATAACTCAATATTCATAAAATCAACAGCACAAAATTTTAACCATCCCGAAGATGGCATGCATATGGCGGTGGACATGGAGTTAGCCTTCTTTAATGTATTCCCCATGTCGTACGGCGTATGGTCCCAGTATCTAATAAAATGAAATGCCCCGAAGAGCGAAATAAACATAATGTAATTTAGTTGGGAGCAGCGGTTATGAAGCCTGGTATAAAAAGCAGACAACATATCCTATGAGTGGTTAAACAATACCCAGAGCCTTTTATCGGCCGGAGTAGTGGAACCACCGAATAAAAAATTAAGTAAGAAAACAAAAGAAATTGAAAATGTACCACCGATAACTAACTATAAGTATCGGGCTCAGCGATCTCCAAAGATCGAATGAATAACAGTACTGATTGCAAGCGCAGGGAGACGTTTTACTGCCGCCACACTGCACAAGCAACGCCACTGTGCTATAAAAAAGAGTATGATAATGGACCTTTGGAAACGGCCGAGCACGACACATACGAAATATTGCAGTCTCGGTTTGATTGAGACTGTTCATGAGTGGTAGTGAAATATGCTAGCTACCGCTCACGCCCTATAGCCCCGGGTTGAGCAGAACTCAGTTTTCATAAAATCAACAGCACAAAATTGTAACCATCCCGAAGATGGCATGCATATCGCGGTGGACATGGAGTTAGCCTTCTTTAATGTATTCCCCATGTCGTACGGCGTATGGTCCCAGTATCTAATAAAATGAAATGCCCCGAAGAGCGAAATTAACATAATGGAATTTAGTTGGGAGCAGCGGTTATGAAGCCTGCGTATAAAAAGCAGACAACATATCCTATGAGTGGTTAAACAATACCCAGAGCCTTTTATCGGCCGGAGTAGTGGAACCACCGAATCAAAAATTAAGTAAGAAAACAAAATAAATTGAAAATGTACCACCGATAACTAACTATAAGTATCGGGCTCAGCGATCTCCAAAGATCGAATGAATAACAGTACTAATTGCAAGCGCGGGGAGACGTTTTACTACCGCCACACTGCACAAGCAACGCCACTGTGCTATAAAAAAGAGTATGATAATGGACCTTTGGAAACGGCCGAGCACGACACATAAGAAATATTGCAGTCTCGGTTTGATTGAGACTGTTCATGAGTGGTAGTGAAATATGCTAGCTACCGCTCACGCCCTCTAGCCCCGGGTTGAGCAGAACTCAATATTCATAAAATCAACAGCACAAAATTTTAACCATCCCGAAGATGGCATGATTATCCGGAATGAAGATATTTTAAAGCGGTATACTGCAAAAGAACTTAAAGAATTGGCAAAATTATTCGCAATCACTTTGTCGGCAAATTTAAAGAAGACACAAATGATCTCTGTAGTAAAAAGTGGCATACCGAAAACTATTCCAGTAGCCACTGAAACGGAGGAAACCACACATAGCTGTTTATCCGATGAACTTCCGAACAGTCCGCCTACGCCACTTACTACCATTCCATCGAATGTAGTTCCGATTACTGATGTTCCTAGCAGTGCACCTATTGCTGTGCCAGATATTGCTTGTCCTTCGGGAAGTACCAGTAGATGATAATAAGTGCCATTTATGTCACAAATTGTATCGGTCCCGTGAGCATTGGATTTGCTGTGATCACTGCAATAAATGGTATCACAGGAAAAGTGCCTGTCTTTCATCAAAAAGTCTGTGGTTGAAATATCAAACTGAAGATTGGAATTGTGATTCCTGCAAGTGAATAGATTTATGAACCAAAATGACACGTTAACAGATACAGGATCTTAAACGAGTTCCCATTTCATATAAGATTTATGAAAGTCGTTATGAATTTTTTAATTTTAACGAGCCTTTTGGCGAGTTAAAATTAAAAATAATTCATAACGACTTTCTTTTTTATTTAGTCTTTTGGCTGTTACTTGTGATACGTAGGCTTCATAACCGCTGCTCCCAACTAAATTCCATTATTTTTATTTCGCTCTTCGGGGCATTTAATTTTATTAGATACTGGGACCATACGCCGTACGACATGGGGAAGCATGAAACTCCATGTCCACCGCCGTATGCATGCCATCTTTGGGATGGTTACAATTGTGTACTGTTGATTTTATGAATATTGAGTTCTGCTCAACCCGGGGCTAGAGGGCGTGAGCGGTAGCCAGCATATTTCACTACCGCTCATGAACAGTCTCAATCAAACCGAGACTGCAATATTTCGTATGTGTCGTGCTCGGCCGTTTCCAAAGGTCCATTATCATACTTTTTTTATAGCACAGTGGCGTTGCTTGTGCAGTGTGGCGGAAGTAAAACGTCTCCCCGCGCTTGCAATCAGTACTGTTATTCATTCGATCTTTGGAGATCGCTGAGCCCGATACTTATATTTAGTTATCGGTGGTACATTTTCAATTTCTTTTGTTTTCTTACTTAATTTTTGATTCGGTGGTTCCACTACTCCGGCCTATAAAAGGCTCTGGGTATTGTTTAACCACTTATAGGATATGTTGTCTGCTTTTTAATTTAGTCTTTTGGCTGTTACTTGTGATACGCAGGCTTCATAACCGCTGCTCCCAACTAAATTCCATTATTTTTATTTCGCTCTTCGGGGCATTTAATTTTATTAGATACTGGGACCATACGCCGTACGACATGTGGAAGCATGAAACTCCATGTCCACCGCCGTATGCATGCCATCTTTGGGATGGTTACAATTGTGTACTGTTGATTTTATGAATATTGAGTTCTGCTCAACCCGGGGCTAGAGGGCGTGAGCGGTAGCCAGCATATTTCACTACCGCTCATGAACAGTCTCAATCAAACCGAGACTGCAATATTTCGTATGTGTCGTGCTCGGCCGTTTCCAAAGGTCCATTATCATACTTTTTTTATAGCACAGTGGCGTTGCTTGTGCAGTGTGGCGGAAGTAAAACGTCTCCCCGCGCTTGCAATCAGTACTGTTATTCATTCGATCTTTGGAGATCGCTGAGCCCGATACTTATATTTAGTTATCGGTGGTACATTTTCAATTTCTTTTGTTTTCTTACTTAATTTTTGATTCGGTGGTTCCACTACTCCGGCCTATAAAAGGCTCTGGGTATTGTTTAACCACTTATAGGATATGTTGTCTGCTTTTTAATTTAGTCTTTTGGCTGTTACTTGTGATACGCAGGCTTCATAACCGCTGCTCCCAACTAAATTCCATTATTTTTATTTCGCTCTTCGGGGCATTTAATTTTATTAGATACTGGGACCATACGCCGTACGACATGGGGAAGCATGAAACTCCATGTTAAAATTGTGTACTGTTGATTTTATGAATATGGAGTTCTGCTCAACCCGGGGCTAGAGGGCGTGAGCGGTAGCCAGCATATTTCACTACCGCTCATGAACAGTCTCAATCAAACCGAGACTGCAATATTTCGTATGTGTCGTGCTCGGCCGTTTCCAAAGGTCCATTATCATACTTTTTTATAGCACAGTGGCGTTGCTTGTGCAGTGTGGCGGCAGTAAAACGTCTCCCCGCGCTTGCAATCAGTACTGTTATTCATTCGATCTTTGGAGATCGCTGAGCCCGATACTTATATTTAGTTATCGGTGGTACATTTTCAATTTCTTTTGTTTTCTTACTTAATTTTTTATTCGGTGGTTCCACTACTCCGGCCTATAAAAGGCTCTGGGTATTGTTTAACCACTTATAGGATATGTTGTCTGCTTTTTAATTTAGTCTTCTGGCTGTTACTTGTGATACGCAGGATTCATAACCGCTGCTCCCAACTAAATTCCATTATTTTTATTTCGCTCTTCGGGGCATTTAATTTTATTAGATACTGGGACCATACGCCGTACGACATGGGGAAGCATGAAACTCCATGTCCACCGCCGTATGCATGCCATCTTTGGGATGGTTAAAATTGTGTACTGTTGATTTAATGAATATTGAGTTCTGCTCAACCCGGGGCTAGAGGGCGTGAGCGGTAGCCAGCATATTTCACTACCGCTCATGAACAGTCTCAATCAAACCGCGACTGCAATATTTCGTATGTGTCGTGCTCGGCCGTTTCCAAAGGTCCATTATCATACTCTTTTTTTATAGCACAGTGGCGTTTTTTCATATAAATCTTATATGGAATGAGAAAGAGGTTAAAATAGTTTTTATCACATAACATTCCAATCAACTTAGTAAAAAATAATTCTGATGGACATAAACCGCATCGTAAAGCCGCGTCTCACACATCACGTTGCGTATAAAAGAGTTTGTGTTTTACCTCTTTACAAAATAGCAGTTTACGCCAATTTTTAACAAACCAAGAACAAGTTTTGTATAACGTACATTATTTTTATAAGCTGTCACAAATAGTAAGTTTATGACTCGGATCTGGGTGAATTTGTAATAAATAAAATAGTTTCAGTTAATAAACTTGCGTAGAGTTGTTCAACTAAACCATTCAAAATCGTTTCAGCTTGTATGGCACGTGGGTCATACAATAGAATAATAAATGGCTGTTCGACACTGCTAACAAGGACGTTATGTGATAAAATATTATATGTCGTACAGAATGATTTATGTATTTTATACCAAAGAAATTAACAATATTTAATTAACTTTGACAAATACATATTCTTTCCATATTTCTATAACCCTGGCTAACAAGGTATTGCGGTGTATACTGGTTTTACCTTGTATGTCTGTCTGTCTGTCTGTCTGTCCTTCGTTACACAGAATATCAGGGCTTTGTAATTCCTCACCCCTTGAAGCAAATCTCATGAAAGTTCACGGAATGAACTGCCTGTGATAACAGGATGATCCCTATTGATTTTAATATCAGTAGGTCAAAGGTGAAGGTCACCATTTCCTGATCACCAAAATCATTGTATGCTGTTGATTCAAGCAGTAGTTAACACGTGTATGTTAGGGACCATAAAAGGCGAAAGCACTACTTTTATACAGCGTTAACGTTGAACGCCCTTACATGTGAATGAAGTAAGCGGTATAGCATCTGAAAATAAATACTGTTATTTTTCCACTGTAACATCTGAACTATGTAATGCCTAATATCATCAGATGTCATAGAAATTCTATTTTTATGTTTATGACAAAATGTTAATATCATATTAACATAAAATTGAAACATAAACTTGTTATTAAATCATGCATTTTCCTAAACTCTCCCACATGGTATCTGCAAATGTCACAACAAATTGCTGTCTGTCCGTATCCCACATGATATGTGCAAAATGTCACAACAAATTGCTGTCTGTCCGTCTGTTCTTACGTAGGTGCCGTATGTCCCATTTCACATTGTTTGTAATTTGTTTTCTGTTTCTCAAATACCAAATCCTACACAGCGTTCAAGCTTCATAGACACTTAATCTGTATGAAAAGTAGGTAACTATTAATAAGATTGACCGATATTTTTACGGTTTGTTCATTACATTCAATGTTACATTCAAGTTTTTTATTATGTCTCTTTCTCACATACCAAAAGCCATACAGCTTTCAAAGGTTATTCACACATGTATCTGACATGAGTATGTTGGTTCTAAAAGTAGGTCAGTGATATTCACCTCCACCTACTTTTCAGAGTTAATTTACATTGAAGTTAATTTTCGGTTATAACATCACTAAAGCGGTGAATCCGTGTCCTATGCACACATTTTCAACTTTGTGGAAGAGGCAGACCAACTCTTTCCCTGGGTACGAATACTGCTGTGTACCTGTCGCCATCCGTTGATTGTTGGCAAATTATTACTAGCAGCGAACATACATGTTTTTTATAATATAACTGCAATGTGGACGTGTAATAAATACAGCCCTGACATAAATACACTAGTGTAATAATTATGCTAATAAAGGCTGACTTGCAATTATAATCCATAAAAAGGATTTGTAAACATGCATGTTATTTAACTACAGGGTGGCATCGGTGATGGGAGAAAGGATGAGGACATGGCCTGTCTGTTGTATCATTCCATATGGGCAATCAGCTTGTATGTTAAATTGCATATATGAAATGAGGTTTGCAGGATTTCCTTTGCATATGTTTATGGATTGACACTATGTTGTATATGAGTGTGTATATTGGATACTATTATACCATAGTATGTATTAGAATGGTTAAAGTTTCAACTGTAGATTACAACTCATCCATTAAATCAATTTTATAAAACACCCTACTGTGAATATCACAGTTACTAACGGTGATATTCACAGTAGGGTATTTTATAAAATTGATATAAACTAAGGTGTCCTAATTATCTGTTTGGATAATGCCTACATTGTCTGCCAGTTTATGTGACAGTGAAAAATTGTCTTTAAGTAAGTTGTCCCCCAGTCGGTGGTGGGGTGATAAAAACAACCGACTGCTCGTTACTTAGCAGAGGGGTAGGACCCCCCCCCCCCCCCCCCCCCCCCCCCCCCCCCCCCCCCCCCCGAAATGTAACCCAACTGTTGACCGTGGGTGGCGACCCCGTGTCGTTGGAGAAGGGAGTCCTGGTGGTTGAGTGGCGTGGAGATCTGGTAGTTATCTTCACGTTGCAACACACCACTTTTGGTCCGGACTTCAACTAGACGGGCGGTCAGATTTGGCCGATCTGATCAATCGGTTTGTCACGCCAGCTATAAGAGATCCTACCTTATTGTTCAGACAGTACTTGTACACTGTATCTTACTTACCTTTATGTTATCCTACTTTAAACCACTATATATACTGGGTCTTTTATGGCGGTGGCGCAAGGGTTAATCATGTATTTCCAAACGCTATATGGCTATACTCATGCCACTTTTTAGGCGGAACATAGGGGTGCGGCCCTTTGACTTTTTAGTTAAGGGGTTATGTCCGCTGGGTGGTATGGGGGGTCTGATGCGTTAGCTTTATATGAGTATACCTTCTACGTATTCTTGGCATTTTGACTGTTGGATATCCACAGCAAATGTCCCCTTGTTGGACTCCGAGGTGGGTGATAAGCGTAGAAGATGAATTTCTTAACGCCCATCATGGCATCACAACACGCACAAACTACAAACAAACGCAAAAAAACAGAACTAGAATCTGATACTGAGGAACCAGTGATCAACCAGTCCTTTCCTCGTTTTCTCATCATTGAATCGGAAGACGGGGAAAGGCCTGTTGCAGATATGTCACCTTTTGCAATACAGAAAACTGTCCATGCCATTGCTGGACAAGTTAAACAAATCAAAAAATTAAAGAACAAAACTATTCTGATCGAAACTGAAAGAAAATCTCACTCCGATAATTTACTAACTATGAAACAAATCTTAAACACAAAAGTCAAATTCTACGCTCATTCCTCTATGAATATCTCCAAAGGCGTCATCAGGTGCCCGGATCTCTCCGGAGTACCTGAAGACGAAATTATTCACGAGCTTGCGCCACAGTTGGTAACCGCAGCTCGCCGAATAACTATCAAGAGGAATGACAAAATTATCAGTACCAATACCATCATCCTCACATTTGCAACACCCGTCTTACCAAACACAATAAAGGTGGCATATCTGCAATTGCATGTTGACGCCTACATTCCAAACCCGTAACGTTGCTACAACTGCCAAGCCTTTGGGCACCACAACTCCAGGTGTACTAAAGAAAATGTGGCGAGTCTGCATTCAGGCATAACGAACCAGATTGTCCTGACGCCCTCAAATGTGTCAACTGCGGTCTAGGACATCACGCAAATTCAAAATTATGTGAAAAATTCAAAAAAGAAAAAGAAGTCATAACAGTTAAATATACACAAAACATTCCCTTTCCAGAAGCACGAAAATTGATTAAAGAAAAATATAAAATCTCAAGTCCGACCTCTTACGCATCTATTCTCAAAACAAAAGCAACACACACAGAATGCAGGGATGCAGGTACGCAATACGAACCACAGCCAGAAATTCAAAATACAAAGAATACTTACTCAGTATCAAATCCAAACAAAAGTCAACAAATACAACTTAACAAACCAAAATTAAACTTTTTCACCTGGTCAAACTTTTTCATTTAAATCAAACACAAATTCGGCAAGCTCTGGCAATGTCAAGAGCACGTCGATTTCTCAGAATTGGAAAGCGGGTTCTTCTACGACTTTGAAGTCTAGTAGTTCCCCAGTCGTGAAGTCTACTTCTTCGGTTGGAAATCCTATTGCTGCTCCAACTAAGGAAGTTAGAAAGCCTAGTGCTTCTCCAACTAAGGAGCACATAAAGCCTGGTGCTTCTCCAACTAGAGAGCACAAGGAGCAGCCAAAGGTGTCTAACGGCCCTATTGAGCTGCATAACAAATTTGAACAACTCATGGACATTTCAGATCCAGCAGCTGCACTGCCACATCCATCCTCCCATGAGGGGTTAGTTGTGGTGCCACTTCAGCTGACTTCTTCCAGGGAGGAGGATTCATCAGTAGAGATGTCGCTGCTTGAGTCTCCTAAGACCTCTCCTAAATCTAAGGCCAAAAACAAAAATAAAATTAAAAATCGCCTTAGCGCTAAATGATGGGTAAAACTAATAAGATCATTCAATGGAATTGTCGAGGTTTGAAACCAAATTATGATGAAATCAGCTTAATTTTAAATGAACACAACCCTATTGCCTTTTGTCTTCAAGAAACATTCTTGAAGACAAGTGATAAGTTATCTTTTAAACAATACTCACTATACAATCATATTTGTGATACCGGGGACAAGGCGACTGGTGGAGTTTCGATAATCGTTAATCGAAACATTCCTCACAGACCTGTTCCGTTGAAAACAAATATGCAAGCTATTGCGGTCAGTGTTACTATGCACAGAGTCATAACATAATGTTCCTTATATTTACCACCTAGTTCTTCACTAGATCCTAAAGATCTAAATCACCTAGTTGCACAATTGCCATCACCTTTTATACTCTTGGGCGATTTTAATGCACACAACTACATCTGGGGTTGTAAAGATATAAACGATAAAGGCAAGAAAATTGAAGATTTCTTAGCCAAAAACAATTTGTGTCTTTTTAATATCCAGCTACAGGCTCTCATTCTTCCATTGATTTAACAATATGCGATCCAACGCTTTTGATGGACTTTTCGTGGAGTGTTGGAGACGACCTCTGTGGAAGTGACCACTTCCCCATATTTCTTGAAAATATCGGCCCTCCACTTCTCGAAAAAACGCAACGATGGAAACTTCGCAAGGCTGATTGGACTACGTTTCAATCTCTTTGCGAGGAACAATTAAAGCCTTCCGTTTTCGATGATGTCGAAGACGCAACTGCTCTTTTTACCAAAACTCTTCACGATATAGCTGATCAAACCATTCCAAAAACCTCGGCAAATCCTAAACGCCCACATAAACCATGGTACGACGATGACTGCAAAAAGGCAGTCAGCGATCGTAAAGCTGCATTAAATAATTTTAACTTGCGGCCAACTCAAAAAAAATTAGATAACTTTAGAGTTTTTCGTGCGAAAGCCCGTCGTACTATTAAGGATAGCAAGAGGAAATCCTGGAGATCTTACGTCTCTAGGCTGAATTCTCGCTCATCTCTTAAGAAGACATGGGACATGGTCCGGAAAATAAGTGGTAAAGGTAACTCTAGTTCTGTAAATCATCTTAAAACACATAATGGAGATATAACATCTGTCAAAGATATTACAAACACTTTGACAGACATTTTTTCAAAAAATTCTTCTTCTGAAAATTGTCAACCAAATTTTCTGAAAAATAAGAAACGAAAAGAACAGAAGAAGCTGAACTTCAAGTCGAAAAACCTGGAAAAATACAATAAACTATTCACTCTCAAAGAACTTCGAGAGTCCCTTAAAAAGGCTCATGATACATCAGCTGGTCCTGATGATATCCATTATCAATTACTAAAACATTTACCTGAATCCTCTCTCTCTACCCTTCTTGATATATTTAATAAGGTTTGGGTGAAGGGAAACTTCCCCGATTCTTGGCGGGAAGCAATCGTTATTCCAGTCCCCAAACCTGGAAAGGATCATACGGACCCAATAAATTATCGCCCTATTGCTTTAACGAGTTGTATATGTAAAACCATGGAACGAATGATTAATGAGAGACTCGTTTGGTACATAGAGTCCAACAAGCTGATAACAAAATATCAAAGTGGATTCCGGCGCCAACGAGGCACAACAGACAATCTCATACGATTTGAATCGTTTATTAGGGCAGCTTTCGTAAGGAAAGAACATCTAGTCGCTGTATTTTTTGACTTGGAGAAAGCTTATGATACAGCATGGAAGTATGGTATTATGAATGATCTTCATGACCTTGGTCTTAGAGGCCGATTACCTATTTTTATAGAAAATTTCTTAGAGGACAGACAATTTCGTGTCCGAATGGGTTCAACCCTCTCTGACATCCATGAACAGGAGATGGGTGTGCCACAGGGCAGCATACTCTCTGTAACTCTTTTTAGTATAAAAATTAACAGTATTGTTAAATGTATCAATCCTGGTGTGGATTGCTCTCTATATGTTGACGACTTTGTTATATGTTATCGTGCAAAAAACATGAACACTATTGAGAGACAACTTCAACAATGTCTCAATAAACTTCAGACCTGGTCTGATCAAAATGGTTTTAAATTTTCTAAATCTAAAACTAATTGTATGCACTTTTGTCAGTTACGTAAACATCATGAAGACCCTCATCTAACACTGGATGGGTCACCAATACCAGTAGTAGATAAGGCAAAATTCCTTGGTCTTATTTTCGACCGTAAATTAACGTTTATACCACACCTTAAATACTTGAAGGCCAAGTGCCTAAAAGCTCTTAATTTACTTAAAGTTGTTGCAAACACTAACTGTGGAGCAGATCGTAAAGTCCTTTTACAACTTTATAGATCTCTTATCAGATCCAAGCTGGACTACGGCTCAATAGTATATGGATCGACTCGCAAGTCATACTTGCAGATGCTCGACCCTATACATAACCAAGGATTACGACTCGCCTTAGGTGCCTTTCGTACATCACCAGCCGAAAGTCTATATGTTGAAGCTAATGAACCATCACTGTCTCATAGACGGGACAAGTTAGCCCTTCAATATGCCATTAAATTAAAATCTAACCCTTCAAACCCAACTTTCGATAATGTCTTTAATCCTACTTGTGAACCTCTTTTTGTTCGAAAACCGAAGGCCATCCGACCATTTGGTCTTCGTATTAAACCAAAATTAAGAGACACTGAAATCGACCTAAATTTGATTGCCAAGTACAAAGTACCACAAATTCCACCGTGGACTTTGGAAACACCAAAAATTATTTACGACCTTTGTAATAGTAACAAATCCAGTACAGACCCTACTGTCTTTCAAAGCAAATTTAATGAAATTAAATCGAAATACAGTAACTTTCAACATATATACACAGATGGTTCTAAAGATGGAGACAATGTAGCTGCAGCAGCTGTTGTTCACAAACACAGCATAAAGAGCCGCCTGCCTGACAAGGCCTCTATCTTTTCAGCTGAACTTAAGGCAATTGAACTTGCCTTAAATTATATTCAGGAATCTGATGATGACCATTTTGTAATCTTTTCTGATTGCCTTTCATCTCTTCAAGCACTGGGTAATATGAAACATGATAACCCAGTTGTGCTTCAACTTTTAGAAAAGTACAATTCTCTTATAATTGATAATGTTATTATTTTCTGATGACTTCCAAGCCATGTAGGAATACGTGGTAATGATAGAGCTGATACTGCTGCTAAAGCAGCATTAGGTTTACATATATCTGATACCAAATTACCTTATACTGATTTTAAAAGTTGTATTAACACATATATTCGTAATTCTTGGCAAGCTGCTTGGGATTTGTCAGTTAACAATAAACTCCATTCAATTAAACCGTTACTCGGAGAATGGCGTTCTTCTAGTAGACCCATTTGTCGAGAGGAAGTTGTCCTTACCCGTGCAGGATAGGGCATACACGTTATACTCATTCATATTTATTACAAGGTGAGCAATTACCAGAATGTATACCCTGCTTTGCACCGTTAACGGTCAAACACATATTGCTGGAATGTATAGACGTTGATCCTATGCGTCAAAGGTACTACAATGTTAATACTATGACCGAGTTATTTAATACTATAGATTTTAGTCTAGTTTTAGACTTCCTGAAGGAAGTCAGACTATATAAATCCTTATAATATGTTCTTTTATATAATTACTTTTTTATATATCCGTTTTCGGGCATTTGTTGATTTACATATATACTTTGTATTACTACCATATCATTCCTTATATTTTAATATTTTTATCTTTAAATGTTTGCATTAATTTTTAAATAATCCTTCATTTCATCATCATACAATCAGTTTTTGCGCACAATACGACCTATTTATGTGTCGACGTGCCGTAAAACACCATTCATTCATTCATTTAAGTAAGTTGTACCATACTGTACTGTTAATAATGTCTTTTTGTTATGTGTTGATTACTGTAAATCACTTCTAAATCAGTGTGACTTATACACATATTTGTTAGCACAATTGTTGGGGAATGTATATCTATATTGCGAGTCAAGCTAGGAAGGTAGGGATACCCAACCTTTCATATTGTCTGCCATACCCTTAAGCAGATGTGTCTTACAGATGTGTGTATTATGTATATTTTGTACTTAAAGTTCTATGTTCAATATATAGAGGATCTTAAACCAGTTCCCATTTCATATAAGATTTATGAAACGAGTTATGAATTATTTTAATTTTGGCGAGTTAAAATTAAAAATAATTCATAACGACTTTCATAATTCTTATATGGAATGGGGACAAGTTTAAGATCCTTTTTATCACATAACATTACAATCAAATTAGTAAAAAATAATTCAGATGGACATAGAACCGCCACGACGTCACACACACTTTAGCGCCAAAACGTCATAAAATATTTTTAGAAGCTGTCACAAATAATAACTTTATGACTCAGATTTGGGTGAATTTAATAAACTTGCATTGTGTTACAGGTTTAGCTCAAACAATCAAAATTGTTCCAGGTATTACACGTGTGTCATACAATAGAATATTAAATGTGTGTTCGACACTGCTAACAAAGGACGTTATGTGATAAGTAATTATCTTAATCTATATAACCATACTTTGCGTTTCATTTATATATATGTGTGGATGCTTTGTTCATAAGTGTCTGTTAAACTTGTAATCTTGTTTATCATCCAGATATGCATTTTTCTGCCTAATAAACGGGTGACCTAAAACATTTTGCTTTATTAGGCACTGGCCAATAAAGCAGATCAATGCGGAATCCCTCAGCATTTATTGTACGTAACGTTATCTGACGTCATGCACGTAACGTTGACTAATGTCATAATACAAACAAACAAAAAACATGGTGACGTCCTCGATAAGCGTAACATTCTAAGAAATAGGTAATATTAGTAATTCATACAGAAAATGAGGTCAATCTACATAATAATTAAAATATTATGTCAGTGCCGTTTACTATCAAGTTTATTAGGCTCGGCGCGAAAACGTAGAGCCTCGCCATTTTTCGTTTTCTAAGCCTCGCCTAATAGACTTATTTCGTATGTGTCGTGCTCGGCCGTTTCCAAAGGTCCATTATCATACTTTTTTTGATAGTAAAAGGCACTGACAGAATATTCTCGATTTATGTAATAAGCAATTTTGTCTTTAAATTTATGAATCTGTAAGTTCCAAAACTATTTTCACCTTAGGTTTCATTGCTCTGCTGTCTTGGCGTCATGAAATAAAATGTATATTATATTTATGTTATGTTATTAATCCTGTACCAGTAAGAATAAGTGTACTTTAAGATTCAATATGTGTGTCCTGAATGTAAGTTAGTCGGTGGTGGGGTGATAAGAATCAGCCGACTGCTCGTTACTTAGCAGAGGGGTAGAACCCCCCCCCCCCCCCGAAATGTAACCCATCTGTTGACCGTGGGTGGCGACCCGTGTCGTTGGAGAAGGGAGTCCTGGTGGTTGAGTGGCGTGGAGATCTGGTAGTTATCTTCACGTTGCAACACACCACTTTGGTCCGGACTTAAACTAGACGGGCGGTCAGATTTGGCCCGATCTGATCAATCGGTTTGTCACGCCAGCTATAAGAGACCCGACCTTATTATTCAGACAGTACCAGTACACTGTATCTTACTTACTTTTTATATTGTTCTTCTTTAAACATTATATAGATAGGGTATTTTATGGCGGTGGCGCACGGGCTAATCATGTATTTCAAAACGCTATATGGCTATACTCGTGCCACTTTTTAAGCGGAACATAAGTGCGGCTCTTTGCCTTTTTAGTTAAGGGGTTATGTCCGCTGGGTGGTATGGGGGGTCTGATGCGTTAGCTTTATATGAGTATACCTTCTACGTATTCTTGGCATTTTGCTGTTGGATATCCACAGCAAATGTCCCCTTGTTGGACTACGAGGTGGGTGAGAAGCGTGGAAGATGAATTCTTAACGCCACATCATGGCATCAAAAAACGCACAAACTACTAATAAACGGAAAAAAAACAGATAATGAATCTGATACTGAGGAATCAGTAATCAATCAATCTTTTCCTCGTTTTCTCATTATCGAATCGGAAAACGGGGAAAAACCTATTGCAGATATGTCACCTTTCGTGATCGAGAAAACTGTCCATTCCATTGCTGGACATGTAAAACAAATTAAAAAATTAAAAAACAAAACAATTCTTATTGAAACAAACAAAAACTCTCACTCCGATAATCTACTTACAATTACACAAATTTTAAACACAAAAGTCAAATGTTACGCTCACACCTCTATGAATATCTCCAAAGGCGTCATCAGGTGCCCGGATCTATCCGGAGTACCGGAAGACGAAATATTCGCGAGCTTGCGCCACAGTTGGTAACTGCAGCTCGCCGAATAACCATCAAAAGGAATGACAAAAGTATTAGTACAGATACTATCATACTCACATTTGCAACACCCGTCTTACCAAAAACAATAAAGGTGGCATATCTGCAATTGCATGTTGACGCCTACATTCCAAACCCGTTACATTGCTACAACTGCCAAGCCTTTGGGCACCACAACTCCAGGTGTACTACAGAAGAACGTTGTGGTAAATGTGGCGACTCTGCATTCAAACATAACGAATCAGATTGTCCTAACGACCTCAAATGTACCAACTGCGGTCTGGGACATCACGCAAATTCAAAATTATGTGAAAAATTTAAAAAAGAAAAAGAAATCATAACAGTTAAATATACACAAAACATTCCCTTTCCAGAAGCAAGAAAATTAATTGAAGAAAAATATAAAATTTCAAGTCCGACCTCTTACGCATCTATTCTCAAAACAACAGCAACACACACAGAATGCAGGGATGCAAGTACGCAATACGAACCACAGCCAGAAATTCAAAATACAAAGAATACTTACTCAGTATCAAATCCAAACAAAAGTCAACAAACACAACTTAACAAACCAAAATTAAACTTTTCACCTAATCAAACTTTTACATTTAAATCAAACACAAAACCGGCAGGCTCTGGCAATGTCAAGAGCATGTCAATTTCTCAGAATTGGAAAGAGGGTTCTTCTAAGACTGTGAAGTCTAGAAGTTCCCCAGTCGTGAAGCCTAATAAATCCTCGGTTGGAAGGCCTAGTGCTGCTCCGGCTAAGGAAGTTGGAAAGCCTAGTGCTGCTCCAACTAAGGAAGTTGGAAGGCCTAGTGCTTCTCCAATTAGGGAGCACAAGGAGCAGCCAAAGGTGTCTAATGGCCCTATTGAGCTGCATAACAAATTCGAACAGCTTATGGACATTTCAGAGCAGTCAGCTGCACTGCCACTTCCATCCTCTCATGAAAGGTTAGTTGAGGTGCCACTTCAGCTGACTTCTTCAGGGGAGGAGGATCCATCAGTGGAGATGTCGCTGCTTGAGTCTCCTAAGACCTCTCCTAAATCTAAGGCCAAAATTAAAAACAAAATTAAAAATCGCCTTAGCGCTAACTAATGGGTAAAATTAATAAGATCATTCAATGGAATTGTCGAGGTTTGAAACCAAATTATGATGAAATCAGCTTAATTTTAAATGAACACAACCCTATTGCCTTTTGTCTTCAAGAAACATTCTTGAAGACAAGTGATAAGGTATCTTTTAAACAATACTCACTATACAATCATATTTGTGATACCGGGGACAAGGCCACTGGTGGAGTTTCGATAATCGTTAATCGAAACATTCCTCACAGACCTGTTGCGTTGAAAACAAATTTGCAAGCTATTGCGGTCAGTGGTACTATGCACAGTCATAACAATGTGTTCCTTATATTTACCACCTAGTTCTTCACTAAACCCTAAAGATCTAAATCACCTAGTTGCACAATTGCCATCACCTTTTATACTCTTGGGCGATTTTAATGCACACAACTACATCTGGGGTTGTAAAGATATAAACGATAAAGGCAAGAAAATTGAGGATTTCTTAACCAAAAACAATTTGTGTCTTTTTAATAATAAGTCACATACTTACATCCTGCTAAAGGCTCTCATCATTCGTCGAGAGGAAGTTATCCTAGCCCGGTGCAGGATAGGGCATACACGTTATACTCATTCATATTTATTACAAGGTGAGCAATTACCAGAATGTATACCCTGCTTTGCACCGTTAACGGTCAAACACATCTTATTGGAATGTGTAGACTTTGATCCTATGCGTCAAAGGTACTACAATGTTAATACTTTGAAAGAGTTATTTGATACTGTAGATTTTAGTCTTATTTTAGATTTCCTAAAAGAGATCAGACTATATAAATCATTATAATGTGTTCTTATATATATTTACTTGTTTATATGCCCGTTGACGGGCATTTGTTGATTTACATACATAGTTTATATTACACCTTATCATCCCTTAGTTTTTTAATAGTTTTATCTTTATATATTTACACTAATTTTTAAATAATACTTCATTTTTCATCGTTACAACACACCACTTTGGTCCGGACTTCAACCAGACGGGCGGTCAGATTAGCCCGATCTGATCAATCGGTTTGTCACGCCAGCTATACGGGATCCTAATTTCTTGTTTAATTCAAATCTCTCTCAACCCCTCTCGTTTAACATCGTGTTCCCTTTTATTTTGTCCTGTTTAAACATAATGTAGAAAGGATTCTTTATGGCGGTGGCGCTAGGGCTAATCATGTATTTCTGAACGCTATATGGCTATACTCATGCCACTTTTAAGCGGAACATAAGTGCGGCTCTTCGACTTTTTAGTTAAGGGGTTATGTCCGCTGGGTGGTATGGGGGGTCTGATGCGTTAGTTTTATATGAGTATACTCTTCACGTATTCTTGGCATTTGTCTGTCGGATATCCACAGCAAATGTCCCCTTGTTGGACTCCGAGGTGGGTGGGAAGCGTGAAGAGTGAATACCAATTCCCCATTATGGGACGAAAAAACGCACACACTACCAATATTCCATCAACTTCAGTTTCTGGTTCTAAACGTTCCAGAAATGGATCATGGCCTGAGTCTGACTCTGACACTGGTATTTCACATCTGAATTGGCCCCGATTCCTTAATGTTATCTCATTGGATGAATCTCGACCTATTACAAATCTCTCTCCTTTCGCTATCTCCAAGGCTTTACTCGGCATTGCCGGTGAGCCGAGGAGTGTTAAGAAACTTAAAAATCAAAAACTTCTTGTGGAGTGTGAACGTAAATCACACTCTGACAATCTTCTTAAAGTCAGATCTTTTGTCAATATCCCTGTTGAGGTGATACCTCATATCTCCCTCAACACCTCAAAAGGTGTGGTACGCTCTAGGGAACTGGAGCACTGCACCGTTGAGGAAATGACACTTAACCTCAAATCACAAGGTGTGACTGAAGTAGTTCGTTTGAATACAAGGCGGAGTGGCATTCTCACTCCTACTAATACATTCGTTCTTACTTTCAGCACACCAACTCTTCCTAAAACGATTAAAACTGGATATATTATTCTACCAGTAGACCCTTTCATCCCAAACCCTCTCAGATGTTTCACTTGCCAAACTTTTGGGCATCATCGAGAAAGATGCAAGAGAATTGCCGTTTGCGCGCGCTGTGGCCAACAGGGTCACAGCGATTGCTCTAATTGCAACAATCCCGCCTCTTGCGTTAATTGCAAGGGGGCCCACGGGGCTTTCTCGAAAGACTGTCCGAAATGGAAACACGAGAGAGAAATTCAGAAAATAAAAATAGAAAAAGAAATCTCCTTTCCTGAAGCTAGAAAACTTGTTGAGAGCCTTACTCCGCCCACTCCATCTGGCAAATCATATGCCGATGCGAGTAGGGTTGAGAAACCGGCTACCAGGTCAATCGCGGCGCAGACCGTGGTGACCTGGCCAATAGGCTCCGACGGGTTTACTACTTTACCACTCTCTGTTCAGAATTCCTCTACAACCGCTTCAGCTTCACAAACTGTGGTCCTTTCAAATAAGCCTCCTGTGGCTCCCAAACCTCCTATGGCTTCCAAGCCTAAACCTTCTTCAACTATACCTTCAACAACTCCTACATCTACTTCATCTATTTCAAAATCGACGGACTCTGGTGCCACCAAGAGTCCACCAAACCCGTCAAATCCGACGAACTCTCCAAAGAGTTCGTCACCAAGCAGAACTGCTGCCACGGACGTGACAGCAAGGAAAAAGAAAACTCCCGGGTTAGGGAAGCAGTCAAAAGGATCTGATGATCCGATTGAACTGCACAACATATTTGGAGACCTGGAGATGGAGATTGATCCAGTACATCTGGAACTCCCAAAATCTCCAAAGTCACCAATGTCTGTCAAACTCAAAGGCCGTATACCCGTACTTCCGCCTTAAGTGACATCAAAATCAAATAAGGTCATTCAATGGAACTGCCGAGGTTTAAAACCTAATTACGATGAAATCAGCTTACTTTTAAATAAACACAACCCTGTTGCATTTTGTCTTCAAGAAACTTTCTTGAAGACTTCTGATAAGATCTCTTTTAAAAAATAACTATATTTGTGATACAGGTGATAAAGCATCTGGAGGAGTTTCGATTCTTGTGAATCGAAACATTCCTCACAGAACTGTTGCGTTGAAAACTGGTCTGCAAGCTGTTGCGGTCAGTGTTACGATGCACCGAGTTATTACAATATGCTCCTTATATTTACCGCCCAGTTCTTCACTAGACCTTAAAGATCTAAATCACCTAGTTGCACAATTACCATCACCTTTTATACTCTTGGGTGATTTTAATGCACACAACTACATTTGGGGTTGTAAGGATGTTAACGATAAAGGCAAGAAAGTTGAAGATTTCTTAGCCAAAAATAATTTGTGTCTTTTTAATGATAACAAATCACATACTTACTTACATCCAGCTACAGGCTCTCATTCTTCCATTGGTTTAACAATATGCGATCCAACGCTCTTGATGAATTTTTCGTGGAGTGTTGGTGACGACCTATGTGGAAGTGACCACTTCCCCTTATTTCTTGAAAATATCGGCCCTCCACTTCTCGAAAAAACGCAACGATGGAAACTTCGCAAAGCTGATTGGGATACGTTTCAATCTCTTTGTGAGGAACAGTTAAAGCCTTCCGTTTTTGAGGATGTCGAAGACGCAACTGCACTTTTTACCAAAACCCTTCATGATATAGCTGATCAAACTATTCCAAAAACCTCGGCAAATCCAAAACGCCCACATAAACCATGGTACGATGATGACTGCAAAAAAGCAGTCAGCGATCGTAAAGCTGCATTGAATACTTTTAACTTGCGGCCAACTCAAAATAATTAAGATACTTTTAGAGTTTTTCGTGCGAAAGCCCGTCGTACTATTAAGGATA